>CM021100.1:332003124-332235091 GCA_007115665.2 Sequoiadendron giganteum
AATCCATCTATCTCTCTCCCATCTCTCTCACTCTCTCTTGGGCATATCCACCCCCCCTTTCTCTCTCTCTCTCTCACACACACATAATCCCTCTCTCTCCCACTCCCTCTCTCTCACTCTCTCCCACTTTGTCTCTCTCCCTCACACCCCCTCTCCCTCAATCTCTCCTCCCCTCTCTACTCTCTATCTTTCCATTCTCTCTCTCCTTCCCTCTCTAGTTCTCTCTATCTCACTTCTCTCTCCTTCGCTCCCTCCCTCTCTAATTTTATCTTTCTCCCCCTCTCTCTCCTCCCCTTTATACTTATCTCTATATCACCTCTCTTTCTCCCCCTCTCTCTCCCCATATCTCTTCCTTTCACCCACCTTCTCTCTACTTCTTGCTATCTAACCTATCCCTCTATACATCATTCTCTCTCCCCCCTCCTTCCCTCTCAATCTTTCCACCTTCCTCCTTATCTCTCTACTTTTCAGCTCTATCACACATCTCTCCACCTAGACCTCTCTCTATTTTTGTCTCACCTCTCTCTATATCTCTCCTTTCATATCTACTTCTCTCTACCTATTTTTCCCTCTATACCTATTTCTCTCTCAATATATCCACCTTCTTTCCCTCTCTAATTCTCTCTCTATCTCTCTCCTCCCTCTCTACTCTCTCTATCTCTCCCTCCCTCCCCCTATTTTTATCTCTCTCCTATCTATCTCAACTATCCATCTTTACCTATCCCTCCCTCCTCTCTCTCTTCCACCAAAATTCATTCTACATCTCTCTATCTAGCCTACCTCTATATACCTCTTTTTATCTCCCTCTCTCTCTCCCTCTCTCAATCTATCTACCTTCCTCATTACGCCTCTACTAATCTCTATCACCTCTCTCTCTCCCCCTCCCCTCTTTACCTTGTTTCTCTCTATCTCACCTCTCTCTCCTTAAATATCCCTCCCTCCATCCTCTCTCTCTATCTCACCTATCTCTCCCGCCCTACCTCTTCTTCCCTCTCTCCTCCATTCTCTACTTCTCTTTATCTCCCCCTCCCTCTCCTTACCTACCTCTCTTATTATCTCTATTTCAATCTCTCACCTCTCTCTAAATCCTTATCTCTCCCTCGATCCCTACCTCTCCATCTGTCTCTCCTTCCCTCTCCAATTATCTATATCTCCCTTTACTCTCTCTCTCTCTCTCACCATCTCTCCATCTCTCAAGTCTCTCTATCTCTCTCCCCTCTACCCTTAACCCTTAAAAACCTCTACCCTCTACCATAAACCCTCTACCCTCTATCTCTCTCCAACTCCTCTCTCTTTCTCTCTCTCTCTCTCTCTCTATCTCATGTCTTTCCCTCCTACCCCCTATCCCTATCTCAAGTGTCTCTCTCTCACTCACTCACTCACTCCTATATTTTTCCACTCTACCCTTAACCCTTAAACCCTCTACCCTCTATCTCTCTCCCACTTGCTCCCTCTCTCTCTCAAGACTCTCCCTCCTATCCCCTCTCCCTCTCTCACGTATCTCTCTCTCTCACTCACTCCCTCTATCTCTCTCTCCTCTACCCTTAACCCTAGACCCTTAACCCTTAAACTCTAAACCCTTAAACCCTCTACACTTTATCTCTCTCTCTCTCACTCTCTCCCTCCCTCCCTCCCTATCTCTCAAGTCTCTCCCTCCTACCCCCTCTCCCTCTATCAGTTCTCTCACTCACTCACTCCCTATATCTCTATCTCCTTTACCCTTAACTCTAAACGCTAAACCCTTAAAAACTCTATCCTCTACCCTTAACTGAACCCTCTACTTCTCTTTATCTCCTCCCACCTCTATCTACCTAGACCTCTCTTTGTTTTTTTCTCACCTCTCACTCCATCCCTACCTCTCCTTCTATCTTTGCTTTCATATCTACTTCTCTCTACCTATTTTTCCCTCTATACCTAATTATCTCTCCCTCCTTGCCTCCTCTCTCTCAATATCTCTACCTTCTTTCCCTCTCTACCCTTAAACCTAAACCCTAAACACTTAAAACCCTCTACCCTCTACACTCTATCTCTCTCCCACTCCCTCTCCCTCTCTCTCTCTCAATTATCTCCATCCTACCCCCTCTCCCTCTCTCAATTCTCTCTCACTCACTCACTCTTTCTATGTCTCTCCCCTCTACCCTTATCCCTCTACCCTTAACCCTTAAACCGTTAAACCCTCTACCCTCAACCCTTAACCATCTACCCTTAACCCTCTACCCTTTATCTCTCTCTCAAGACTCTCCCTCCTACCCCCTCTCCCTCTCTAGGGTCTCTCTCTCACTCACTAACTCACTCCCTCTATCTCTCTCCCCTCTCCCCTCTCCCCTAAACCTTTAACCCTTAAACCCTCTACACTCTACCCTTAACCATCTAACCTCTCTCTCTCTCAAGAATATCTCTCCATCTCTCCCTCCCTCCGTCCAACCTTCTCTTCCCTAATCCCTCAACCCTATACCCTCAACCCTTAAAACATTGAACACTAAAATCTATACCCTAAAAACTCAACCCTCTACCCTCCACCCTCAACCCAATACCCTCAACCCTCAACCCTAATCCCTCAACCCTTAAACCCAATTAAACTCTCTACGCTAATCCCTCAACCCTTAACCCTTAAACCCTCATCCCTCAACCCTCTACCTTCAATCCTAAACCCTTAACCCTAAAACCTCAATCCCTATACCTTGTACCCTATACCCTATACCCTCAACCATATACCCTCATCCTTAAACTCTTGATCCTCAACCATTAAATCCTAAACCATTAAACCCTTAACCCTCAATCCTCAACCCTCAACCCTTAATTCCTTAATCCTCAACCCTTAAACCCTAAATCCTAAACCCTAAACCCTTATACCCTCTACCTTATACATTAGACCCTCAATGCTAATCCTTCAACCATATACCCTTAAACTTATACCCTAAACCCTTAAAACTTATACCCTCAACCCTCAACTCTCTACCCTCTACCCTCTACCCTCTACCCTCTGACCTCTACTCTCTACCCTGAACACAATACCCTAAACCATCAATCCTATTCCCTCAATTCTCAATGCTCTATCGTAAACATTAGATTGCCAACCCTCATATATCTCTATCCCTCTCTCCTCTTCTTTCCTTCTCTCTATCTCACTTATCCCTCCATCTCTCCCTCCATCTCTCCCTCCATCCTTCCCTCCCTCTCTACCCTAATCCCTCAACCCTATACCCTCAACCCTTAAGCCCTTAAACACTCAACCCTCACCCCGATACCCTCTACCCTAAACCCAAAACCCTCTACCATCAACCCTATACCCTCAACCCTTAAACCCTTAAACCCAAGTAAACTCTATACCCTAATCCCTCAACCCTTAACCCTTAATCCCTTGACCCTTAAACACTCTACCCTCTACCCTCAACCCTCAACCCTCTACCGTCTACCCTATTAATTAAAACCTCAACCCTCAATTATAAACCCTTGACCCTTAATACCTCAACCCTATGTAGGTGGGGGAACATAGGTGAGATACAAAGTGATGAAGGGAGATGTAGGTAAAAAAAAGGATAGGGGAGATAAATATAGGTAGAGAGGGTAGGCGATGTAGAGAGAGGAGAGATAGAGAATTAGAGAGGGGAGGGAGGGACAAGTAGGGAGAAGATAGAGGTGTGTTTGTGTGTGTGTGTGTGTGTGTGTGAGAGAGAGAGAGAGAGAGAGAGAGAGAGAGAGAGAGAGAGAGAGAGAGAGAGAGAGAGATGGAGGGAGAAGTTGGTAAAGAGAGGAAGAGGGTAGATAAAGATAAATATAGAGGGAAGGAGATGTAGAGAGAGATTATAGATAGAGAGAAGTGGAGACTGGAGGGATGGTGGGAGAGGAAAGGAGGAGATAGAGGTGAGTGTGTGTGAGAGGGAGAGAGAGTGAGAGGATAGAAAATGAGGGGATAGAGGAAGGGGGAGAGAGAAATAGATTAGAGAGGGAAGGGGGGAGTGATATAGAGTAGAGAGGTAAGTAGAGAGTAAGAGAGAAATATGGGTGAGGGAGAAAGTGGTAGGTAGTGGAGTGAAAGGTAGGTAGAGAGGGAAGGAGAGAGGGATGGATAGGAGGGAGAGAGGGAAGGAGGGAGAGTGAGATGGAGAGAGTGGTGAGATAGAGAGTAGAAAGGTAAGGAGAGAATTAGAAATAGAGATAAAGAGAGAGGGAGGTTGGAGGGAGGGAGAGGTAGAAATGGATAAGTGAGACATAGAGAGGGAATGAGGGAAAGTGGGATAAAGAGAGAATGGTGATTTAGAGAGGAGGGAGTGAGAGGGAAGGAGGAAAATTGGGAGAGAGGGAATGGTGATTTAGAGAGGAGGGGGTGATAGGTAGAGATAAAGGTAATGGTGAGATAGAGAGGAGAGAGTGAGAGAGAAAGAGAGGGATGGAGAGATAGAGAGAGAGGTAGGTAGAGGAAGGGAGAGGAGAGAGAGAGTAGAGAGGGAAAGAGGTAGGGAAGGAGGCATAAGTGAGATAGAGAGGGATGGAGAGAGAGAGAGTGATGGAGGGAGAGGTATGTATAGAGAGGGAAAGCGAGAGGAGAGATTAAGAGTACATAGGGGAGGGAGAGGTAGGGAGATAGAGGTTTGTGTGTGTGAGTGAGATAGAGAAAAATATCGATTGAGAGAGAAAGAGGGGGAGGTAGGGAGGGACAATAGTGAGAGAGATTGGGAGGAGAGACAAAAATAAGTAGAGGGAGGGTGAGGTCAAGAGAGGGAGGGAGAGGAGAAATAGAGAGAAGTAGAGAGGGAAGGATGGATGGAGGGAGTGTTAGAAAGGGAGATAGAGGTTTGTGTGTGAGAGAGAGATAGAGAGAGTGGTGAGATAGAGAGGGGAGAGTGAGAGGGAGGGAGATAGAATTATGAGATAGAGAGGAGAGAGTTAGAGAGAAAGTGGGGGAAGAGAGGGATAAAGAGTGAGAGAGATGTAGGTAGAGGGAGGGAGAGGAGAGATAAATAGTAGAGAGGGAAAGAGGTATGGAGGGAGACACAAGTGAGATACAAAGTGATGGAGGGAGAGGTAGGTAAAGAGAGAGAGAGGGGAGGGGGGATGCATATGTAGGGAGGAGATAGAGGGGTGTGAGAGAGATAGAGAGAGGGAGTGGAGAGATAGAGAGTAGAGAGAAGGAGAGAGAAAGTTGATACAACTTGCTAACTAATAAAATTTGACCTCCTGATTACTGAAATTTGAATTGCTGATTACTGAAATTTAACTAAGTCTAAAATTTTTACGATCTTCCAAAAACTAGAATTTGCATTATAATTCCTAGAGACCTGAAACCACTATCAAAAATATTGCCTATATACATGTAATATAACTTAAAGTATAAGAAAGTAAATGTCCATATGTAAATGTAAAATTATACTTAAATGTTTATTTCATGTATATAGTTTCCTTGGAAGAGAAAGTGAAAATAAAAGAGTTTAGAAAAATGCATTCCAAAATTCATTGCAAAAAGAAAGAGAACTCACACTTGTTCACTCATTACAAAATTCAAGCCATTTGGTGCTCGCCAAATGTTGCGCTTTTTAAATTTGGCGATCGCAATATGGCCTATTACGGTTTTTTTTAAAAATTTGGCATCAAAATTGTGTAACAGATTGATGCATTTACCCATTAGTGATATATTTGCATTAAATGCATATTCTGACTCAAGGGTTGATAGAGTGCAAATATAGTAATATTCTCTGCAACCAAAATTTAATGTTAGGTGGCTTGATGTGTGTTGTAGGATGGTGTGCATAACCTAAGATGAAGGAAGCTTGTCAGTGAAGTAATTATAAATATACCCTAATGGTTGTTGGAGAGTGAGAGAGAATTCATTGTATGCTTTACAAGAATTGTATCAGTGAGTGTATGTAACGAACTGAAGTTTGTGATTGGAGGTTGACCAAGGGGATGTTGTTGTGAGCTAACATCTGAGAGTGAAGTCTATAACTCTGTATGTAATTGATTACTTTAATACAAAGTGACTTTACTTGGTGTGGTGAGTTTTTCTCTCATAGGGGTTTTCCCACGTATATTTGGTGTTATATGTGTTTTTGTGATTTACTTTTCTCTCTCCTTTTGTTCTATGAATGTGCATCTCAAATGTATATAAATTGTTAAAAGTGTTTTCTTTTGTACTTCTCTTATGAGTATTTTGCATTAGGAAGGCATTTTCCGCACTGTTGCTTTCCTTAGAAAATTTTCACTGCACGTTGTTTTATTCCATATTCGAACAAAGTCTCTTAAGCCAAATGGATTATTTACAAGCATGAGTAGCTTCCATATACTCTACTTCAATAGTGGAAAAAATAGCCATAGCCTGTCACTTACTCATCCAACTAATCGCACCACCAAATAAAATAAACACATAATCACTAGCGGATCTTCTACTATAAACATCACCTACCCAGTCTGAATCCACATAACTATGAATATCAAGGGAAATCTCATCTTTATTCATATTACTATGATAACACAAGGAATAATCAGAGGTACCGCAAAAATAACTGAAGACTCTTGTAACTGCATCTCAATGAACTCTACCAGGATTAGACATATATCTAGAAAGAACTCCCACTGCTTAGACAATGTATGGTCTAGTACAAACCATAATATACATCAAACTTCAAACTGTACTTTGGTAAGGAACTCTTCTCATGTCTTCCATCTCTCATGGGAATGTTGGAAAGCCTAAAATAGATAACTTTGTTCTAGCTGAAACAAGAACACATAATGGTCTACAATCTTGCATATCAAACCTCTGTAAAATTGAATTGAAATACTTACTTTGGCCAAGCCATAGCTTTTTGTTCACTCTATCTCTTTTAATTTCCATCCCAAGAATGTGTTTAGTTGCACAAAGATCTTTCATTTCAAATTTAGCAGCAAGTTGAGATTTCAGTTCTAAAATCATACCTTTCCCTCTACCAATAAATAACATATCATCAATATATAATGCAATAAATAGGAAACAATCACCATCAATTTTATAAAAAACAAAATAGTCTGATTTAGAACACTCAAATCTCAAACTCAACACGTATGTATCAAATTTTTCTTACGACATCCTAGGACTATTTTAGACCACACAAATATTTTTTCAATTTGCAAACCAATTTACTTTTACCTTTCACCACATAGTGCTCTGGTTGTGTCATATAAATATCATCCTCCAAGTGACCATGAAGGAAAGAAGTTTTCACATCCATTTTCTCATCCTCTAAATCATAAGAAACAACAATAGAAACCAAAAATATAATGGATGTCATTTTTCCAACAGGAGAAAATATCTCACCATAATTAACACTCTCAACTTGAGAGTAACCTTTTTGCAATGAAACCTTGCTTTATACTTCTCAATATTTCCATTTGAACAAATATTTTTCTTGAACACCCATTTGCAACCAATAGGTTTCTTTCCTTTAGGAAATGGTATAAGATCCCATGTATCATTATTTTTCAAAGGTATCATTTCTTCATCCATAACAATCTTCCAGGATACTACATCATTCATACCTAATGCCTCTTCTACCGATCTGGGTTCATCCATGTTAGTATTCAAAGTAAAAATACATCTCTTATCATCCGGTGAATAACTTTTAAGTGGTTGTCTATGCCTTTTATACCTACAAACAACCTGATTTGGAGGTTCTTCCTCCTCTTTTGAAGATTCAGATCTAGATGAGCTCTCCTCAACTTCTTGTCTATCCATGGGCCTAAATTCACCTTTCTCAAGTGTAGAAGGAAATTGAATCAAATCTTCCTATTTACTTTTTTTTGGCTGAAATGTAATAGAATAAGGCTTAGTTTCTCTAGAAAAAACACTTCTACTATGTATTGCATTTTGTGCAATAGGATCCCAAAGCTTGTATCCTTTCACACCATAATTGTATCTGATGAAGATACATTTCACATTCTTGTTTTCCAACTTTGTTCACTACTCCTTTGGAACATGTACATATGCCTCACAAACAAAAATTCTAAGATTTCTTAGAGAGAGGAGAGGGGGGAAGGGAGAGATAGATAAATAGATGGAGAGGGAGAGAGGTATATAAATAGAGGGGGAGAGATAGAGAGCAGTGATAGTTTTCGGAAACCCCCTATATATAAAAACTATTGGTGAATTTTTCTTTATTTTTGGATTTTTTTTTTTTCTAGAAAATGACACAATCTTGAGCATGCTCTCCATTAAGTTTTCTCACCAATAATTTTTTTTTCAAAATAATAAAAAATCATCAAGATTTTATTTATATTTAGGGGTTTTAAAAAGTTATCCCTCTTCTTTATCTCTCCCCCTCTCTATCTTTCTCTCTCCATATCTTTCTATACCTCTCTCCCTTTCTATCTATTTAGCTCTCCCTCACTCCCTTCTCTCCTCTCTCCCTCTCTAATTTTCTCTATACATTTCTCTATCGCTTTATCTATGTCTCCCCTCTCTATATCTCTCTCCTGCCCTTCATCTCTATTTCCCTCCTCTCTATATACATCTCTCCTTCTCTCCCTATCCATCTCTCCCTCTCTCCCTATCTATCTCTCCCTCTCTATCTATTTAGCTATCTCTCTTGGGCCATTCCTCTCTCTGTCTTTGTCTTTTTCTCTGTCTCTATCTTTGGCTCTATCTCTCTTCTTCTCTCCTTCTCTCCACCTCTCTCTCTATATCTCTCCCTTTCTCTTATCCATCTATATTTCCCTAGTTATATATATCTTTCCCTCTCCATACCTCTCTCACTCTCTATCTATTTATCTGTCTCCCTCTCTCTACCTATTTATCTTTCTCTCCCACTTCTATCTTTCCCTAGTTATATATCTCTACTAGATATGTCTCCCTCTTTCCATCCCTACCTCTCCATCTCTCTCTATACCTCTCTCCCCCCCTCTCTCTACCTATCTCTCTTTCTTTCCCCTCTCTCTTTCTCTTTCTCTCCCTATCTCTTCGTTTCTCTCCCCCATCTATCTTTCCAGGTAGTTATATATATATATATCCCTATTTATCTTTCTCTCCCACCTCTATCTCTCCCTAGTTATACATATCTTTATATGTATCTATATTTCTATCACTCTCTCCCTCCCTCTATCTCTCTCCCCCTCACCCTCTCACCCTCTCACCCTCTTCTTCTCTCCCTATTTATTTCCCTTTCCCTTACTCTACCTTTCTCTCTACTTATCTTCCTTTTTCTTTGCCTCTATCATTCCCAAGTTATATCTATCTCTGGATATCTCTCCCTCTTTCTATTCCTATCTATCCCTCTCCATCTCTCTCCCTTTCTCTCTATCACTCAATATTTCTATTTATCCTCTATCCTCTCTCTATTTCTCTCCCTCCCTCTCCCTCTCTACCAAGTATCTCCACATCTCTCTTTCAATCATATACATACACACTCCCTAGTTCTACCTCCCTATCCCCATCTCTCTATCCTCCCCCTCTCTATATCTATCCCTCTCTCTATTAATTGCATATATCAAATTATTTCTCTCCCACTCTTGTCCCCTCCATAGCTATCTCCCTATCTCCATCCCCATATCTATCTAGGTGATCCCACAAAGCTGGTTTACAATTTCTAAGAGGAACTATTTTTTGTTGAAATCACATATTTTTCAAAAATATAAAGATTTAAGCCTTAAAAATTTCCATTTTAAGGATTCCAATTGAAGAGGATTTGATCAAACCACCTTATATCAAACCCTCTTGGATAGAACCTCGCTAGTTTTAAACCATACCTATAAATGAGTCTCCTTTACACCTATCAAAATGTTGATAAAAAATAACTTTTGATTTACCTTTTGGGGGATCAAATGAATTAATTTAAAATTTATTTGAAATGATTATGGTTGTCCTCAAAACGAGCTATCCAATGAATATAATTTTAATATGTTTTGGTTTTATTATGTATTTGTTTTATTAGTTTTATTAAACATAGGTTTTCATCGAAAATGAAGGTCTCTGTTCTGCAAATGTGGAAAAATAGAAAATTATCAATTTTTTTTTTGAAAAATATGAGTGCACCATATATTGAAGTCCCTGATCCAACAAAAAAATTAAAATTGAATTTCGATATATACAAAAAAAGTTACACGTTATATGACCACGCATGTTAGAATTGTAATTGGTTTGACTTCGAAACTTGATTAAAGAAAAAATATTCAATAAAAATATATCTAACCAAGTGGAAGCACTAGATATCAGAGTTAAAAATCTAAATTTGAAAGAATTAGAATTTTATCCTTCATGGAAAAAAAAGTTGTGTTATACGGTGTGCGTCACTTTTTTAAAATGTTGTTTTATGAAAAAAAAAATAGTTTTCGTGGGAGATGGAAAAAGAAGTGCAATCTGATTCCAAAAATTTGAAAAAAATATTTTTAGAATCTACAGAAAAAATGTGACGAGACCCTAGTTTGCATCATCTACAAATTCCTCTCGGTTTAGCCTCTATAGGTGCCAAAATGTAAAGATTTAGTTAAAAATAATAATTTTAGTGTCAAGTTTGGCCAAAAATTGTAAACCACTATTGTGGGATCACCCATCTATATCTCATTATCTACACAAGCCTCTCTATCTTATTCACTCCATATCTCCCTACATCTCTCCCTCTCTATATCTCCATCCCTCTATTTATCTCTCTATCTCTCTCTTATCTCTATCACTCCCTATCCATATATTTATTTACCTCTAACTCCCTATCTCCCTATCTCCCTCATCCCTCTATATCTTTCCCTCTCTCCCTCTCCCTCTCCCTTTCTACTTATCTCTCTCCCTTTCTTTGCCTTTATATCTTTGTCTCTTCTCTTTATATATACCCCCTTCCTCCCTCCATCCTTCCTTCTTGTGGTGTAGGAAAAGGAATCTAGGGTCTAAATGAGACCTTTCCAAACATCGCATTTGAGAGGACGAAAAAATAATCATAAAAGACCACTTGGTTACTATCCTCAAGGAAGAGCTAGAATGGTTGATTAGGTTTTTGGTCCTCTTTAATGGAGGTTGATGAGTGATATGTTGATTAAGAATTAAATTTATTTGATTCTATAAACTAGGTCAATTATGCAAGTACAAAAAACTGATGTAAATACAAAAAAATATAGAGCTAATAAAAAAAATTGAGAATAGTAGAGGGAGAGACAGGGGAACTTGGCATTCAATTTTGGGTTAAATCTATTTGGTCAAGGGCATGGGAACCCTAGACTAAGAATGATTCTTTTTGAAATATCTGAACATGTATCAATGGGTTACAATATGTAGGTGCTTCCTTATTGAACTTAGCCTCAAAACATCATCTACTGATGAATAATTAATCTTTTCCTAATTTGATGAATGAATGTACTTGAATGCTTGATCTTGATATTAGGTATTCAATACTATCTAAATCCACTTTAGATCTGTCACCTACAAGAAATATAGGAGAGAAAGGGTTGTGTCATATAGGGTCTTTCCTAATTCAAACCCCATTTTGGTGTTTCCACCTCCACAATAGCTATGATGATGTTGAATAAAGTGTGCTTAATCTAGGTCAAGCAGTGGTAAATGGATAAAATAAATGACAAATCAAAAGTGTTGTAACTGGTATCCAGACATAATAACTTGGCCAAAATAACCCTAGACACAATAACCTCATCATAATAACCCAAGGACAAAATAACCCAGGGTCATAATAACCTATGGAAAGAATAACCCATGTGGTCAAAATAACCCATGGACAAAATAACCCATGGTCATATTTATAATTTTTTTTTTGCTTTCTTTATATTCTTACGAGGATATTCTAGCCATGGGTTATTTTGACCATGGGTTATTTTGGCTTGGGTTATTATGACCTTTGGTTATTTTGTCCTTGGGTTATTCTGACCGGGTTATTCTGTCCAGGGTTATTTTGGTTGGGTTATTATGTCCTACAATCGTTGTAACTTATGACTCAAATCTAATTTCCTTGATGAACTCAAGTCATGTCACACATCTCATGCAAGGAGAATTTGATGCTTGACTCAAGGTCCTACAAGTGTTAGTACTCACAAACAATGAGTATAAAACATGAAACAAATATTACATGATGCCTCGCTAACATGAATCTTGGCTGATGATAATGTTGTAAAATAATGCTCATTTTGCTCTTGAATTGGCTTGACTGTTTTTATGATGCTCAATTGATCAAAATTTCATTAAAGTGCCTTAAATTCTCAAATGGTGAAAAGTACTCGTTTATACACATTTCTTGATTTCCCACAATAATTATTTTTAAAATCTAACAAATGAACTTAAATTTGTGAACATAAAAATCATAACAATAAAATATTAAAAATTGGGCCAAAATAGGGTGGTCAAGGGTGAGGGTGCCCTAGACCAAATCTATTTTGAGATTTAAGTTTTCGTTAAATAAATAATTAATTTTAATTCCCAATTTTTATTTTTTTCAGATGAAAATGATAATAAAACAAGCAAAATAATGACAATTAGGTCCTAGAACATAAGGGGGAGCCAAACATAATGTGAAATTTTTAGGGTCAATAATTTATGGTGTTGCACTTCTCTATATCCACCTCTATCTCTTTGTCTCCATATATATATATCACTCTATCTCACCATCTATATCTCTCTCCATATCTCTCTCTCTCTCTCTCTCTCTCTCTCTCTCTCTCTCTCTCTCCTCTATATATATCTCCTCTCCATCTCTCCCTCTCTATCTCCCTCTCTCTATTCCTACATCCATATTTATCTATCTTTGTCTCTCCTTTTACCTCTCTATCTCATATCTATTTCTTTCCCTCCCCCTTTATCTTCATCTCTATGTCTATCTTTGGATATGTCTCCCTCTTTCTATCCATCCATCTCTTTCCTCTCTTCCCCTCTATCTCTTCTTAGAACTTTATATCTATATCACTATTTTCCTCTCTATCTCTCTCCCATATCTCTATCTCTCTATATTTATCCTTTTATCTCTTCGTCTCTTTATCTCTCTCTTTATCTCTCCATCTATCCTTACCCACATATCTCTCCCTATCTTTGGGTAATTGCATAGAAATGGGGGAGAAAAAGGGATCTTAAGTGGCCACTTTTTTTTTCCCCCTAAAATCAAGAAATATTGATCTTGGATGAGAAATTGAAAATAGTTATGGTCAACATTTGAAGATGCAACAAGAACAAGAGTCACAGTGCATTGAATCTACTTTATAAACAACTATTTTTTTTTTTTAAATAGTGGAGATTAAGAGGTTCAAAAATGGGAGCACACAAAGTGCTCCTATTTTTGTCAAAAAAATATAACATAGCATCTAATGTGCTACCCATAAAATGTTAACATTTTTTAGTATTTTAAAAATTACTTCGGTGAGAAATTAGCTAGCACAATGTAGTTTATACCCAAATTTTATACTAATTTTTTAATGAATATATTATTTTTAACTAATTTTCAAAGTGGACACATCTTGTAAAACAAAAAAATGAGTGTGACCCCCCCAAATTTTACAAGAGATTAATCAAGACGCATTTCTTTTACTATGTATAGAATAGATTCTAGTTTCTAAAAACTGTAATTTATTTAAAATTTTGTCGAACAACTAAAACATGAAGCCAAAAATACCATACATACGTTTATGAAAAAAATGGACACTAGGAAAAGAAATTAAAGATCACAACCTTAGCGTATAAAAAACATGAAAAAATACATGGGTAGAAAGCTAAGAGAGCTCAATTTTATTATGTCATTTTTTTGACTTGACATTGAAGCACATACAAACTTGATGGACACCACGTGCTCAAGATTGTGTCATTTTTATTATTATTTGAAAAAACATGTCTTTGGATGTTGAAATTTCAAATCCAAGATGCCAAAGGAAAATCCAACTGAGCTCGTTGGAAATTCTCAACGTAGACAATAAAATGAGCGTGTTGTACTACACTCATGTTATTATCTTCCTTAGGTCCCCATAACACACTCATATTATTATGAAGGAAAAAATTTCTTCATTATCCCTCACATTCTCTCTCCCACTCTCTATCCTCTCCCTCCTTCCCTTATTCCATCTCTCTCTCCCTCCCCTAATCTCTAGAGATATCTTTCTATCCCTCCCTCTCTCTCTCTCTTTGTTCCTCTTTAGATATCCATATCTCTTTACCTCTCCCTCTCTCCTTACCTCTATATTTCTCTCTATCTCACCTCTCTCTCTCTCTCTCTCTCTCTCTCTCTCTCTCTCTCTCTCTCTCTCTTCTTGTCTCTCTCACATCTGTATCTCTCTCCCCTTGTTACCTCTCCCTCCCTCTCTTTCTATCTACCTCTCTTTCTCTCTCCCTCCTTTGTTCACTCTCTCTCACACAAACCTCTCTACCTCTCTCCCCCATCTCTTTATCTCATCTTATCTCTCTCACCTATTTATCTCCCCCCTTGCTACCTCTCCATCTCTCCTTTTCTCTCTACCTTTTCCTCCTTCCATCGCTCCCTCCCTCTCTCCATGTCTCCCTCTCTCCTCTCTCCCTCTCTCCCTTTCTTCCCCTCTCTATCCTTCCCTCCCTTCCTACCTCCCTCTAGTAGCCATATCTCCCTCTCTCCCTCTCTCTTCCTCTCTCTCTCTCTCCCTCTATCCACATTTAATGCATAATGTTCAAATTTTAGGGCGTAAGGTTTATGGTTTAGGGTTTGGGGCCTAGGATTTATTGTTTAGATTTTATGATTGATGATGGAGGGTTGAGGGTGGAACCTACCTCTATCACTCTCCCCTCTCTACCTCTTACTCCTTCCCTGCCGCTACCTCTCCCTCTACCTCCCTACCCCTCTCTCTTGTCTCTCTCTTCTTCTTCTCTCTTGTCTCTCTCCCCCCCTCCTCTCTCTCTCTCTCTCTCTCTCTCTCTCTCCCCCACCTCTCTACCTCACTTCCCTCTTTACCTCCTATCCTCTCTCTCACATCTCTACCTCCCTCCTCTCTTTACCTCCCTCCCCTCTCTAGCTCCTACCCTTTCTCTCTACCTATATTCTCTCTCTCAAATATATTTATCTTTCCCCCCTCATTACCTCTACCTCCCTCCCTCCCTTTGTCCCTTCATCCCTCCATCTCTCTACCTCTTCCTCCCTTCATAACTCTCTCTCTCCCTCCCCCCTCTTCCTCTCTATCTTACCTTTTTATCTCTCCCTATCTCCCTCTCTCTAGAAAGTATTCATGGATTATGGTTTAGGGCCTAGGGTTTAGAGTTTAGGGTTAATGATGGAGGTTTAAATTTATTTTTTAACGTTTTAGTGCTAAATTATTAATGTTAGGTTTTAGGGTTTAGTGAGTATAGTGTTTAGGATTTAGGGCTTAGGGTTTATGATGGAGGGTTTCAAGATTTAATTAAAAATTTCAAGTTTTAGTATTAAATTATTAATGTTAGGTTTTAGGGTTTAGTGAATAGTGTTTAGGGTTTGAGAGGTTTTTTCTTTCAAGGGTTTTTTAGGGCACATCTTGTGTCATTTTGATAGTATGCTTATCTTATTTTTCATTATATATTTTGAATATTTGTTTACATATTTTTCTTATGGGGTTATGTGGAAATAGTTTACTATGGCTATAAATTTCCTTACATTTGATGTCAAGCCCTCAAATAAGATAATTGACACAAAACCTAAAATCTAAGACAATAGCACAAAATCAACAAACCTCCTACCTAAGGAAGATAAATAAAGAAGCTATTCCAATAATAGACGTGTGTAAAAATACAACCTTTAAAAATCATGATCAATGTTTGTAATATAGGGAATCTAATCTCTTTAAAGTATATTGAAAGATTGAATTAATAATCATGGCTCATCTACATCCCTACAAAATAAGGTGTTGACACCTACAATACCCAAGGTATAAAATTCACTCTCCAATATCACTCCATATTATTATATTCATCCTTTTTAGGAAGAACTAGTTTGTGATGTAGTGCCAATCGAGGTATATAAAATACTCATTGAGCATCTATACATGCAAATTAATATATGTATAATTTAAAACCTCATTACCTAGTTGTGATAGTAGGTAGCAATAGACATTGGATTCTAGAAGTAAAGTCATGCTCAAGATGTGTTGTACTAATGTCAAAGAAAAATTATGCCATATAGCTATGCATACTAGGCATTCCACATCTTAGATCTAGCTAAAGAATGGTATATTCTTGAAATAATAGATTAGATCCTAGAAACCATGCCCAGTAGGAACTCTTTTATGCTAGTATATAGAATCATCAAAAAAAGCTCATCTCCCACAATAAGCTAAATGGTGAGTAGCATCTAAAATTCAAGGCTTAACATCTACTTCTAGATAATTCAATCAATATTGTTACCTCATAGCACGAGTGGTAATGAAGGAGGATTCACTATACAAAGTACATGTGATAACACTCAATTCATTTGCGTGGCTTATGGTAACTGTGGGACTACTTCTCAAGTCTATAATACACTAAAGCACCTCAAAACTAATCTAGATGATATACAATGATCCATATCCATGCTCTAGAAAATACCAAATAGGCTCTAATAGCAACACAACAAAATTTCCAAAGAATAATTTCTATAAATAGAATAATTAATAGTGTAGTAATCAAGTTGGCACCCATGAGGCTTGCAGTATGCCAAGTCACATTCTATTTCATTAGCGACTAGAACCCACAATTAGTCACACTCCATAATTATGATGGGATGTGTAACCAATCAAGGAAATAGTCCCACTTGACAAGGAGACAATTCAACTCCCCAACAAATTTTAATCTCCATACCATGCATCTTGTAATATATGTATTTCTAATATTGTTTGTAGATAAAATATAAATAGTCATATAACTTTCTCAAGGGTATGACATCTATTGAAAGAGTAGATGTATATAATACTTTATTCATTTAGTTTTGTATCTCTCTATCTATATTTTTCTTAATTATCTAATAAAATTTCGTACATGTACTATAATTATCTACATTCCCATTTGGAGAGTTGTTCATTGAGATTCTAACCCTTGAACCTTGGATTAGAGATAAACCTTATATACCTACAAAATATATTTTCCTATGTAATATTCTAGTAAGGAAAACTAGGTGGTGCTAAGAAGCACTATTGGAACCTACTAAAATAGAGTTCAACTTCCTTTCTAACTATTGGGCCCCTAGATTGATTCAACAACTGTAAGTAAGAGAAATAATAGAGGAGTTGGATGCTAATGAAAAAAAGTAGAATATGATCAATGAACTTGCAATTGACAATGACTAATATGTTTTGGATCTATTGTCCTAATTGCTGAATGTATGATATCATGTTCTCATACGTTACAATGAACTAAAGTGATGTTCTTAAGTACAAGCCTTGGACATGCAATTCAAAATTCTTGGTGTTCTAAAAAATGAATAATAGATATAATTTGGAAAACTAGAAGAGAAGTTACTAAATTTGAAAATAAAAAGAGGTGACATAGTTGTGGTTTAGTTAAGAAGATTGAACTATACAAATTATCTTATCTAGATTAAATAGTGCTTTGAAAATTGCATCATGAATGTTTTAAATTGAATGATATAACATAATCAAGTGTTATATTTTAACTTTTCAATTAAAATGTATTTATCAAAAATAACTGGACTTAACCAATACACTCTGTAAGCATTGACCACTTAGATGGATTGTGTGGGGTCGTGTAACCCTTCCCACTTCCCGTTCACAGTTCCCGTTGGTAGATGTTCGCTATTTCCGTTCATAGGGTGATCCCATTAACGCAATTCAAATTTTGTTCTCGTGCGGAACTTCAGTGGAGACCCCGTAAGAACTTGATCGCATAAAACAGGAGCATCAGAACAGATATCTATCTCGCTGTTTCAAACCCGATTGGTTTCTGTTTGCCAGCGTACTCCCGTCTTGTGCCAAAATGGTAGCTTTGGAATGGGGTATGGACATCCATTAAAGCATAATAAAAGGTGGATTTTTAGCAGATATTACAGTTGGAAATTCTCTGATAGTGTATGGAAAATGTGGAAGCATAGACAAGGCACGTGAAGTGTTTGACCGAATGCGTCAAAGAAATGTGATCTCATGGAATGCTATGATTGCAGGATATGCACAAAATTTGTTTGTTGAAAAGGATTTAGAAATTCTCAACCAAATGCGATTGGCAGGTGTAAAGCCATACTCCGCAACCTTTGCCAACATCCTCCCAGCTTATGCCAAAATGGGAGATTTGGAACAGGGTGTAGACATCCGTCGCAGGATAAACAATAGAGGAATTTTGTCACATGTTGTAGCTGCAACTGTTCTGGTAGACATGTAAGCAAAATGTGTAAGCATTGACGAGGCACGTGAATTGTTTAACAAACTTCCATGATTGCAGGATATACAAAATTGTGGAAGCATAGACACACCTGAACTATTTGACAGAATGCCTCAAAGAGCAGTTTTCTCATGGAATGCGTTGATTGAAGGATATTCACAAAATGGATTTGTTGAAATGGCTTTAGAAACTCTCAATCGAATGCAATTGGCAGGTGTAAATCCAGACTCTACAACCTTTGTTAGCATCCTCCCAGCCTGTGCCGAATGGGAGCTTTGGAACAGGGTATGACATCCATCAAAGAATAGAGGAGTTTTCTCAAAGGTAGTTGCAACTGCATGTATGCAAATACCATAGGTAACTGTAGCTGCAATTCATCATACTAGAATATTGGGGGCGAAGGGAGTTAAGGAAGGTTTATATGAGGTATATGTTTAATTTGAAACTAGTGAAGTAATTATCTTGTGGATGTGCATTATGTCTATGTGATTTGTGATGTTATAAAATTGTGACGGTCTATGTGTAAGATAGAGTTCTCAGTTTAAAGTTGGATAGAGTTTACTCATATCCATACAAGTGCTATTGCTATTTCTTATATTATTCCTCCTTGTCATCTTATGACAAATCTACATTGATAGTGTGATTTTTCCTTCCACTTCCAATCCATTCCTTCTTACCTCACTCTCTTTAAAAATACTTCATTCTACCCATGCTTCTCATACCACTACTGCCCACACTTCTAAACCTTCAATACACTAGTGAAGTAGTTTGATCACCTTAAGAAGAGTGGATATTTTTCCTATAGCTTTGACTCTCTTACATATAATCCCCCACAGTGCACACCTATTGCACTTGAGGTTGTTACACACCCATTGCCCACTGGCTTTATTGTAGCTATAATTGAGTTATATTATGGAAAAGGTGGTCACAATGTTCACCTATGAGCTTCCAATGATATATGTCTAGATATAGCATATGAGGATGAAGTCTTACCTAGATTATTTCTATGAACCCTAAGGACTATGCCCTTGAATACATCTAATCCTTAGCTCCTTTTCTATCCATTATTTTGATGAGATAGCCACCACATTCTTACAACACTTATGCATATCAATATGGGCTTAACAACTAACTAATTTAATTGAATGTTCCCAAAGGCATAATGTGTCTATTAATGACTGCGGAAGTAGCTTCCAATATTTATGTGTTCATGTGAAAAATCTTGAACTTTAATTATTTGAATCTAATGGTTGGAATTATGGGACCCCGCCACTTCCTCCAACCCTTCAAAATGTCAAAAAGAATAATGTATTTTGAAAAGGAAATGACAAGAAATAATCTAAATCTAGTTCCAATCAAACGTCTGCTACATCTAATTTTTTGTCATTCAAAAATTAATGGCCTAGGAAATTTACAAATCCTAGCAAACCATTGGATGATGTTCTTCAAACCTTCCTAATAATTTGGTAAGCCTTAATTCCATCAATCTATTTGATTCCTCTAGAAGATTATCAAAGAGTTATAATGAATAATCTTCTACAAATTACATAGAGTTATTGGACACCATACATTTACTTACATATGGTATTCAAACATAAAATCATAGGTCTTATTGATAATAATGTGATTCATGTTGATGGTGTGAATGACAAGATAAATCATTTGGTTGCTCCACTAAAACAAAACTGGAAGATGAATGCTAATATTTTTCCATTGCACACAATATAACAATATTGAACACTAATAGGTATTCAAGTGCATCCTAACAATTCTATTTATACACACATATGAATAAAGATC
This sequence comes from Sequoiadendron giganteum, assembly GCA_007115665.2. Classification (NCBI taxonomy): domain Eukaryota; kingdom Viridiplantae; phylum Streptophyta; class Pinopsida; order Cupressales; family Cupressaceae; genus Sequoiadendron; species Sequoiadendron giganteum. The sequence continues at coordinate 332,023,163 of CM021100.1, forward strand.
CTATGGACACAAAGCATATTATTTCTTCTTCCCACACTTCTACAAATACATAATTTATGGTTAAATTGCTCATATTTCACTTCTTTATGCAGCTTCAATCATTTTGTTTTATGAGGAGACCCAAAACCGCAATTATTATGGTAATGGTTTTCTTCATGGTCAACAATGTGAAGGTATTCACATTGATCTAGGCAATTAGCATACATGCATAGAAGAATTTGATATAATTGAAAATTTAGCATCAAACAATTATACACATTTATGTGTTGCTCTATAAATAAACAATGGCATTCTTGTGGACACTTTGAGGAGTACCATCTTTCCTCTTGATATGGGGCTTAAGGAGGTGGATGAATTTTTCCATACCATTCCTTTATTAGCTAGATTTTGGATTTTACTTGGGATTCCTTAGTTACAAAAATTAAATGTGACTTTCTATGATACATCAATGTCTAAAATATGTTTGTGAAGAGAAAGTTGTGAAAGTGACAAGAAATACATGTACCTATTTTCAAGTCGACTACTTAAAATTTGAAAATTATGTTGTCACTCTCAAGGACATTTGTTATGATTGCAACTTGGTAAGGAACATTAAATAGAAGATCCTTATAAAACCAAAGATAAAATTATTAATTATAACAATTGAATGTGCAACAAGAGAATCAAGAAAAAGTTAAAAGAGAAAACGAGGAGAAAATGAAGCCCTCTTCATTGCCTCCCAATACTCCTCTAGCATAAAACCAATTTATAACTCTTGTCCTCCACCAATAAAGAAAGAATATTTCATTCCTTCATATGTACCAAAGCAAGGATGATTTCATCCTTATGTACCGAAGAAAAAAAGAAATTAATTTTCAACAATCTCATATGCATGCAAAAATCTACATCATTGGTTGCATTACAAGTGTGTTTCCTTTCCCTTCATGATATTTGACTCAATTTCCCAAAGGAATATGCACTAGTTTGATTTTTGAGAAGTCCAAACAATTTTCATTCAAATGTTCTCTTGGTCTTATAATTTACAGATAGTTTTGAGTCTTAGATGTTTTCTTTCTTGAACATGTGTATATAAAATCAAGTGGATTCAATTCTTGAGAAGCAATAATGCTAATATCTTAGGGTGCATGTGCAATGTTTTTCTTTTTACTAGAACTCCCATCTAATAGGTTTGTTTGCAACCAATGCTAATATGAGTTTATTGACAACCTTAAGGATTTATAACATTGTTGGTATAGCTATTAGAATCTTATGTTTATCATTTATCTCTCTTTAATATTATTGTATTGGAAATGCCAAGAAATCTCCCTTTAGCTTAGCATATGTTAAAGATGAAGCTGATTTTATCGACACACAAAAAATGGTCCAATTATACCACTATTTGATCATCAATCCAACACTTTATTCTTTGATGATAATCCTCAGGATTGGGTTTTGGTGTTATCTTAAGAGTTTATTGAGTTATATGTTTGAGAGCCAACATAATTGACACCATTGTTGGGGAATATTCAAAGGTTTTGTTAATTATCATACGAAAAAACATGAAGATTATATTAATAAGCTAACTCAAGACCAATATAATACCTTGGAGATTAATGTTCTTCAAGGATTTTATTTTTTAAAAAGGTTATGAATATGTTATTGAAAACCAAGTTTATGATATTTCTATAAGGCTTACCAAGGTGAATCAAAGATGCAATCGGGTGGTGTAGTAGTCATGGTGGTTAAGGTTCATATGTTTTCTCCTCTCTATTGGCGACATAAAGTTTCTTTCATAAAATAAAACATATTTGTAAAAGAGGCATAGTTATGTTAGGTACATGTTAGAATGTTATAGTCATGGTGGGTCTTGGTATGAGAATGATCATTCTAAGGTTTACCCCTCATATGCAGCTTCTTATGGTTCAATTGCTAGATAGTATGATGAAGAGTGTGATCCTAATTACTATAGTCATTCCTCTTACTAATATCCAAGTAGCCATACAATTTATATGGATCTTTCCCAAATCTTACAAGTATCCAAGAATAAATACCATGAATTCATAATAAAATAAGATGATCTTATAAGATAGAAAAGATAATTTGATAGTCAAATAAAAATACTTTATTCTAGATTACACTTCCAAGCCTAACTTGCAACTACAAAGTTCTAAAATATTAGGCTTCACAATATCCCTATTGTTGATGTATATGAGAAGTTAGATTCATCATGGATGGGTTATGATTTTGAATCTATAGAAAATGAAGTCTACAATCAAACTCCTACTTTTGATGTTCAAAATTCTTCATAAGAGGAAGTGCATGTGTAGGTTTTCTTTTAATTTAAAATGAATAAATTCTAGTTTGAATATAAAGATATGTAGATGAGTTTCTTTAATAGGTCCCTTAATGGGAGCTAAAAAATACGATTAAAAGGTTTCCCAGACTATCATTTATCTTATTGGGAAATTCTTATTATATCCTTTGTTAAGTGGTAGACACATGTCATTGATCCTTCTCTTCTTTTCCTAGAGCTAGAAAACATTAGAAGGCATGAGTGGGAGGTAGTTCCTTGTTTTAATAGGTTTCCAACAACATAATCTTGTATTCTAAATGATTAAATGCATGATGTTTTTGCATGTGTTGACTAGCATCTGAGGTTGGTACAAGCTTGTTATCAAGTGAGTTTCCCTTAAAGGATAATGATTACACAACATTGTCTAGCATTATTATTGATTTAATTCCATCTAAGAAATTTGTTTATTTTGAATTTATTATGAATATCCATTAATGCACTTGAATATTTTTTATATTTTATCTTTTTTTTAGTTTATCAACAACTTAATTTAATATTTTTAGATATAAAATAAATCTATAATAAAAAATAATGTGTTTTGTTGAACATTAATCTTAGATTATAATCCAATTTAGTATGAGTCCAAATTTACCTAAGTAAAGTTTGTCAATTAAGATCTACCAATAGTGGTTGGTTGCACTAGGACAAGTTTTGGGATTTTTGCCAATTCTTTGAAACAATATATAATTTTACTTTGTAGCATGTAGATTTGTTTTTTAGTCTATGCCATTTTCCATTTTTAAAAGGAAGATATTATTTGCATTTCACATCCTCTAAGAAAAAAACTTCATATCTTGTATTTTGTAATTACATATTTATTTTATGTAAAAGAAAGCAATCCCAATATACAAAACTAGGTAGTTTTACTAAATGGAGCTAGTTAACATGTTATCTTGATATGCTTTGACATTAGAATCCATAATCTTATATCCTTAAGAGATAAAGGGATAGATTTCATTACTAATTGCAAAATATAATATCTATTAATTATCTTTGACAATAAAAAAATTCATCATTATTGCAGCAATGTGTCACTTTGGCCAAGCCCATTTACATGGATGATTGTAAATACACACAAATGAGAATTACATGTGGATTAGTTATTTTTGAAGTAAAACCGAAACCTTTTTCCATGTATACTAAAATGAAAAATCTTGTTGAAAAATTATTCTAGGGTTTTGTCAAGGCATGCTACAATTTTTGTAACTATAAATATTTTAAGAAAATTTGTGCAATTGAAACCCTACCTTTTATTTTACCATTTTAGTGTTTATAGTGTGCTCATATCATTTATTCTAACCTTGGTGTACTATTGTTCTCAAGTCAAATCTATGTAGTTGTGGTCTATGGTTAGGGTTTTATATTATGGGTCATGGGTGTGATCTTGTGTAATTAGGGATCCTCAGGGCCTTGGTTTTGTGGTATCCTTGGGCTTTACATGGTCTAATTTAATGTTTAATGTGTCTTCTTATACCCAAAGTTGATATTTTACCCCTTCAAGTTGAAGTCTTGCAACCTACATGATGGTCTTTATCCTAGGCCTAGTTCATTAAATTCATCACTACCACAATTCATATCAAAATTGTGTGCCAATATTTACTAGTGCAATCCCAAAAAACTTGCTCATATGCACTTTTTCTAGTTCAATGTTCGTTGCCCTTAGCTGGTCACCAATTAACTTAAGGTACATAAATAAATTACTAAATTCTTATCACCATTGCCTTGGTTAGTAGCCACCACCAATTGCTTCCTATTGGTATCCACATTATTCCATGGTCATGTCCTTGACAACTATTTCTACTTTGATTAGCTCATATCTTAGCCCATAGTTTCTTGTGCTCACCCCTTCAAGTTGTTGTGCTTACCCTACTACTATTCATTGTTGTTATATGTCACACTTTGATTAGTAGTGCACAACATATAATTTGTGTGTGCACATCTCCTATTTGGCTATTGTTCAACCTTCCACTTCATGCACACAACTGGCCTTGCATTTGATATAGCTCAATCCCATTTAGCTACATATGCAAAAAAATTACACCTCATATCTTTGGTGACATGTGGTTTATCCTTGAGTGCCTCATGTCTAAGTGTTGAAATCATCCTAGTGTGTTAAAATTATTCTATCCTACAAGTGCATGATCTTTGAAGATTTCAAATGTGGATTCAAATGCAAGTCTCCACTAACCAAACATTACTTGTGGTGGTGGTGAGCTCAACGCCTTTGCTATGGCCCAATTTACTCATGCCACATGTCCTATTTAATATACATAGTCTCCATAGTGGTAGTCATGACTATTCAAAGCATACTTGTTATGTTTCTTTTATCCACATGGTTCTATCTCCATCATCAATATCTAATCTTGGATATTGACTTGCAAGAACATCATGTGCCTACACAACTATCCATTTTGTTGGTCTTGCAAGTGCATTGGTCTTAAATAACCATCATGCTACTTTATGCATGAATGACCATGGAGCTATTCTCTTTGTAAAATGACAACTATACAACTCCATTGAGGCCTAAAGGATGATCAACAATTTAGTCTGTAAAGTTTCTTGTCACTAGATCACATGCATATTGTGCTACAATAGATCAAACTTGTACACAAAGATTCCAACTTAGACATGAGAACATGAGACTCATCAACTCACAAACATAGAATGAGATATTCACACAACAATCACATTGAGAACTCTAACCTAGATATAGGCCGTCACAATTTAATAACATCACAAGTCTCACACATATGCACATCTACAAAATAATTATTTCACCATTTTCAACCTAAACATATATCTCATCTAGACCTTTCTCAATTCCCTTAATCTACAATATTCTTCACTAATTTGTACGATGAATTATAGCTATAATTATCTATGATATCAAAATTACTTATGATTATGTAGCTACATTTTGAATACATGTCTACCAGAGCAGTTGCACTATCCTTTATTCTTTGATGGATGTCCATACCCTGTTCCAAAGCTCCCATTCGGCGCAGGCTGGGAGGATGCTAGCAAAGGTTGTAGAGTCTGGCTTTACACCTGCCAATTGCATTTGGTTGAGAGTTTCTAAAAGCTATTTCAATAAATCCATTTAGTAAATATCCTGCAATCAAGGCATTCCATGAGAAAACTGCTCTCCGAGGCATTCTGTCAAACATTTCAGGTGCCTTGTCTATACTTCCACAATTTTGTATATCCTGCAATCATGGAATTCTGTCAAACAGTTCACGTGCCTTGTCAATGCTTACACACTTTGCCTACATGTCTACCAGGACAGTTGCAGCTACAGCATGTGACAAAATTCCTCTATTGTTTATCCTGCGATGGATGTCCACACCCTGTTCCTAAGCTCCCATTTTGGCACAAGCTGGGAGGATGCTAGCAAAGGTTGCGGAGTATGGCTTTACAACTGCCAATCGCATTTGGTTGAGAGTTTCTAAATCCTTTTCAACCAACAAATTTTGTGCATATCCTGCAATCATAGCATTGCATAAGATCACATTTCTTTGACGCATCCGGTCAAACACTTCACATGCCTTTCTATGATTCCACATTTTGCATGTACACTATCCGAGCATTTCCAACTGTAATATCTGATAACAATCCACCTTCTATTATGCTTTAATGGATGTCCATACCCTGTTCCAAAGCTACCATTTTGGCACAAGACGAGAGTACGCTGGCAAACAGAAACCAATCGGGTTTGAAACAGCGAGATAGACATCTTTGCGTATCTGTTGTAGATATCTGTTCTGATGCTCCTGTTTTTTGCAATCAAGCGCTTACAGGGTCTCCACTGAAGTTCCGCTCGGGAACAAAATTTGAATTGGGTTAACGGGATCACCGTATGAACGGAAACAGCGAACATCTGCCAACGGGAACTGCTAAAGGGAAGGGCTCCGCAGTGTGCTGGTTAAGTCCAGCCGTCAAGAGTAACCCATTAAATACTAAGACTATGTATTAGCAATATTTACATAAAATAACATCAAACAAATAGTACCGATTATAAAATATACACTTGTATCTTCTAAATATTAAATAATCTTTGTAATTATTATTTTGTTAGACATTAATGAAACATATTTTTTTTCAAACACCAATTACAAGGAAAAATACATGAAGTGGTTTACACCAGGAACTTTTTATTAAAAACAAAAAATAAAATCCGACTACTCAAACTCGTCATTGCACCTTAGCTCGCTTCCTTCCCTAGTTTTTCAAAATGCAAACTTAGAAGCACAAATGCGTCCTCAACGCAGGTCAAATCCTATGGCTGGTTCTGTGGTAGAAAATGAAATCAAATGTACAGAAGTTAAAGATCACAAAATATTCCGACTGTCTTTACAAAGATTAGAGCATGACCTTAACGTCTTCCCAAAGTAACCTTACGAATATGGAAATACTGTAAAGAAATGGAATAAGTTTTCCATCACCATGCTTTGGAGCTGTCATGTACTACTTGTCATGTTTTTTCTCCTGAACAAGGGGTACGGGAAAGAGACTAAAAATGATTTGGAGCTGTAATCTACACCAAATCATTTTTTTTTGAGGAACATGGGGTATTAAGCATAATTGTCTCTTCCTCTTTTTGACAGTATGTCTGCTTTCTTTTCGTCTTTTGACATAGGTTATATATTCTTATCTCTACTTGTCCCTGTTACGCAGCATTAGAATAACTTTCTTTTTCTGCTTATGCAGTATTCTGATTGACGGCTGTGGGATTATGTAATAATATAATACGATAGCGGATTGGTGTGTGTTCAAGGCAGCAACATCAAAAAATTGCCATGGCAACTGAGTATGGACAGCCCACCGGAGTTACCGATGGCCTCGTGTACGATGCTGCAATACATCGTCGAAGAAGGATTGAGAATTCCCAACTCAAAGCAGCTCTTAACAGTGTTACACCCGGAAGTAGAAATACTCCTCTGCATTTGGCTGCTAGTGCAGGAAATCTAAAATTCATTCAACAGCTCCTCCAACTCAATCCTCCGTTTGTAAAGGCTACCAATGCCCAAGGAAATACTGCGCTGCACTTGGCTGCTCAGGGAGGTTTCTCCAAAGTTGTGGAGATTCTACTCCAATCAAAAGAAAATGGTGTGGATGTCTGCAACAAGCATAACGAGACGCCTCTGTTCAAAGCTTGCGAAAGTGGTGATTTAGCCACAGTGAAGCAGCTGTTGAAAGCATATCCGTCGAGTCTACGCCAAATAGCAGTGGACGACCGAACCTGTTTAAATGTTACATTAAACAGAGGAGATTCAGGTATTTGGGTTTCTTTCTGCTTATTTATTTCTAATAATATCTCTTACTATGTGTAGAAATATGTAGTTCAGATCATAAATACAATGCTATTCACGTCCGTAGTTTGTATGCATTCTTTGGCATGAGGGTGATTGTAGTTTTAGGTGTTTTTGTCCATTAGATATTGTTTAACTTTTAATAGATCTATTAGATTTGATATTGGAATGTTCATCATTGAATTACCAATCATCTTGTTGATCTGTCGATTTTTGATTTGGCATGGCTCACTTTTTACCACTTTTATCTTGAATCATATTTCAGGTGTTCTTGGATACTAGCTTGCCTGGTCAATATTGACCTGGGCTCCCATACCATTCAACTTTAGGAATCAAACTTAAGACCTCTGATTTGCTCTCTGACCTCACTCCCATACTATGTTCAGCTTTTGATGGATTAGATCAGTTAGAGTCAAACTTAAGACCTTCAATTTGCTCTCTGTTTTTGGTTCTCATACCATATTCAACTTTTCATGGACCAACTAGGAATCAAATTTATGACCTCTAATTTGCTGTCGAACTATTCTAAGATTGAATTACAATCCCTCTTGGTGATAGATCCATCTACAATTCAGATGTACCTCATTTTTCAACAGACATTCTCAACTATTAATATCTAATCTAATATCAGTTTATTCTTTTAGCTAAGAATTTGTTTTATAGAGGAAAATCTGACTAGGCAATGATTTTGGACAGATCTGCTAAATCATTTACTAGCTTTACCAGATGCAAAAGAATTAATCCAAGAAAAGTATAAAGATAGCGATACAGCCTTGCATATAGCTGCTGGCAGAAACTATGTGCATATAATAAGGCAGTTAATAAGGTTTGAGCCCCAACTTTGTTATGGTGTTAATAAAAACCGAGAAACACCGCTTTGTGTGGCGGCGAAATTGGGGCATTTGGAAGCAGTAAAAGAGTTAATAAAGTGGAAGCCAGAGGCTGTTGAAATACCAACAAGGTGTGGAATGAACGTGCTACACTTAGTTGCCCAAGTTAGTCAAGTGCGAATTGTTGATTACTTGAATAAAACAGTAGGCTTATCAGAGTTGGTCAACCAGCGAGCAAGACTATGCAATTGTCCGGAAGAAGGAGAAGATTCTTTTTCAGACACAGAGTCAATTGACAGTGGAGGAGACACACCTCTGCATATTGCAGTGAGGAACAAAAACTTCCATGTAAGTTTCTTTTCATCCCAAGCTTTTGTTCAGTGTCACTGAAGTTATTTTTCTAGAATCTTCTTCTGGTTTGTGTAGTGTGCAATGCTGATAAATTTTTAGATTGTTTTTAATTTGTTTAAATGGTTCATCTGAAAATCATATTAGTTTCTTCAATAGAACTTATCTTAAATAGACCACCAAAATAAATCAAAGCTTACAGTATGCTAACTAAACCAACTAAACCAAAATTGTTTGACATTTAAGAAAAATGCAAAACTCCAACTAGTATTTCCTACTTGCTCATTCTTACTGTAGGGAAATGATATATTTACCAACATTTCTTGTACTCCTAAATTTGAGTGTGCGTTTGCAGATGGTGACTTCCCTGCTGCGTATACAAGGTATAAACAAGCATGCTCTTAATAAGGAAGGCTTAACGGCCCTGGACATTGCAAGAGAAAGCACAGAGTACCACGAATCTCACAATATAATTGCAGTGCTGGCTGATTATCCATCCAAGCATAAGCCTTTCCTGTATAGCGCCCCAAAGATGAGCTTACTAAAGTACGAGAATGCCATTAACATGGTGAACAAAACATATGATGACAGGCGCAACACAGAACTAGTGGTGGCAGTGTTGCTAGCGACAATGTCATTTACGGCGGCCTTCACCATTCCGGGCGGTTTCGAGACGGAGATAAACAAAGGAGAGCCAGAGAAAATGCTCGGCTCGCCGATTCTGATAGGCTTCGATTCCTTTAAGCTGTTTCTTATTTTTGATTGCCTGGCCTTTTTTCTGTCGCTGTTTGTGGTGCTGATGTGGCAGATGAGTACACCTATTACCACAGGAGATAAGGTATTGTTCCTCTGTGTCACCAATTTGTTGGTTTGCGCCACCTTTGCCTTTACTGCCTATGGTTTCATGGCTGCCGTGTATACCATGCTTGCCCACAAGGTTAACACGCTGGCTTGGGTTGTGCTTGGGGCGTGCGCTTTCATCTGCTTCTGTGGTAATTATGCTTTTTTCTATTTAGCTACAAAGTTTTTAGTGAAGATGGCGAGATTCAACCACCTGCGTGGTGTACATCCTTTTTATCCCGACAGTGTGGTGGAGTATGTATGGGTGAAACTAGAAAGGTGGGGGCCTCTGGACTTGATGCGCTGGTGCAAAAGCAAATGTCTTGCTCTGCTTTACGATGATCCCATTCTGAAAACTGGGTCTGCTGAAAGCGTTTAGATTTATCTTCTAGATCATATGCTATTCTATAACTTCAAAATATGATTTTACAAGTTTTCGAAGTTTCTTCTGGTTCTACAGACTAAATTTCTGGAACAGTTTGCTGTATAGAAAAGCGGGCACATATTTCTGAGTGATTATTGTAATTGGAATAATTCCGTCTTTGAAGAGGACTAGCAGGTTGAATGTATTTGCGGATCGAATTTTTGACTGTCCCATGTTGATAATGGAATAATGAATACTTTATTTGCTAGAATACTTTCTCATATTTTTATATAATATTTTCTTGACTGATATGCTCGAGTTCTTGTTTATAAAGGGAACCAATGGCATAAATTCAATGGTTGATGATTATTTATTAAAAAAAATATTATAAATTTAATGGTTGATGATTATTTATTTAAATTTTTTATCAATACTTTTTAATTTATTTTATTTTTTAATGGAAGAAGTATTAATTTAGATTCGTTCTTTTAATATTGTGGAGTTATAAAAAATGATTTGAAGATGTTTAAAAACTTGAAATAAAAACTTATTTTTAAATGCGGAGATATATTTTATTTTAAAGTTATATATAAATTATATATATATAAAATAATTTAATATTTTTTTATTATATAATTAAAATCTCTTTTTTTCATAGAATATGTATTTCTAATACTTTGTATTTAAAGAAAAAAATCTCAAGTATAGTCATGTAACCATCAAATTTTAAGCCTTGAACATTCTATAAACTATCATGTTTAGGTTGAGCATTTTTTTTGTTGTTCTTGAAAATTTTGACTACTAAATCAAATGTATAGTTATAACACTAAAATCTTGTTTTGTAATTACTTTTCTAATTCAACTTTTTGAAAATTAGATCTATAAATCTTTTAGCATTGTTACAATATATTTGCTATCTTATTTTTGTAGACTTTGAATCTTATTTATTATCTTTGGTATTAAATATTTTTAATTGATGTCCATGATTTTGTATTGAGGTATAAACCTTTCAACATTAATTATTATTAGATAATAAAATTATCACTTAAAATATTATAAAAATATATGGACCATTGTTTGCATCTTAGTATAAATAGATATTATATTAGGTATTTGTATATTCTATTTTATGTAGTTTTTATTATTATAAATTAAGGAGTTTAACTCATTTTCAAAGAAATTTATATATTTTTCTTTATTAAATAAATTTTAAAGGTGGTTTTTAGCATCTTATATGTCTTATATTTACAAATGAAGATTGTTAGCTAATAGTGGCAGGGTGTGATAGTTAAGTTGTTGTATTGTTGTTCTTGCCATCAAGGTTCAAACCCCATTGGAGTGTAATTATTGAATGTTTATGTTGGGGATGAGGTCCCCCATTTATGACCTCATCAGTTCATAGCTCGGAGTCAAAAGTATAGTCAAAAGTATTTACCCCTTTAAAAAAAGTGAAGATTGTTAGATTATGCAAGAAGTGAGAATCGAGCAAGGATTTGATGTCAGTCATAGATTATAATAGAGTGAGTTTTGAGAATAGTAACATTACTCTCACTAAACTAGCTGAGATGAGAGGATCTAGTGTTGTATATATAGAAAAAATTGGGAAAATACATCCAAGAATTATATTAACTCCAACTATCAATAATAGGTGGGAGGTTTTACCTACTTGGTAAATATCAAAACATGTGGAATAACCTAATCATATAGAGACAAACTAATGGTTATGAGAGGTGAAAAAAAACTCCAAAAGAGGATGTGAAACTCAACTACCCATGTGTGGGAGAGAGTGTCACAAGTAGTTGATGGATTATGCCACCTGGCCTCATATTAATCAAGTATAATTAACCTAAGAAAGCTTAATAAGAATGTGTGGGAAAAAGAAATATCCCCTAACATAAGGAAAATAAAAAACTTACACTAACAAAGATAAATACTATTTAAAAATATTTTAATTAAAAAATTACATTTAAGTAAAGTGTCTAGAGATTGTAATCCCCAAAAAATTAAAGTTTTTTGAAATAGATCTATCATTGTCTAATACATTCAAACATAACTCTAAAATCTAAAATAAATTTTCAAATACATCATACAATAAATATTCTATATTAACAATTCTAAATCATCAAATAACTCTACAATATATAACATTAAATATAAATCCATTTTAATTTAAAAAAAAATATTATTAATTTACTATTCATTATATCCTAAAACTACGCTAGGATTAAACCCATAAACCATCATGGAATTACATGCGTCCTTCAAAATTGATGTATTTCAACTTATAAGGTTGTATCTTAAATTAAATTACTCTAAATGGGTGCAATGACTCCTCTTACCAACATATAATAAGTATCATCACATGTGAGTTCACCTTCTTTAAAAGGAAGATATACAAATTTGAGATGAGTAAGATCTTTAATTTTTAATCGAAGATCTAATTAATGTATTTAATTTTATAATGATAAAAAATGTATCCATCTTCTTTTTCTCATTTATTTCTATATATATTTTGAGGTAAGGTTTTGAAACTTGTATATGATGACAACTAAAAGAATGTTATGAAAACTTAGGCCCATTTTTATGATTATTGATATGTCTCACATTTTGTAATGTCCCCTTTCTAGCCAATTAGTTCATGGTTTGTTGTTAGCCCTTTTTTCCATGATCCTGTGGGCTAACTTGGGCATTAGAGGGATCCTGAGGGTATTTGGCCTAGGCATTTCCAGTTTCAGGCCAATTTGAGTTGCTGTAATGTCCCCATTTTTCAGCCCTCTTAAAGAATAATCATTATTTTAATTATTTAATGTTACTAGGAAAAAAGTGTAAAGTCAAAAGGGTAATATTAAATAATTATAATAAAAGGTTAAAAGTGACATACTTTAATGATTAATTAATAAAGTCACTTTATTGATATATCTTCAAAAGTGACTTAAGTATTAGGAGTCACATCGGGGGTCACATCAAGGGGACACATCAAGGGAACACATCAAGGGGTCACATCAAGGAGTCACATTAAGGAATATTAAAATATTTTTCTAAAAGCTTGTTGAACACTCTTCTTGGGTCTTTCTAGAAGATGAAAGAGTTCTATCTAAAGGGGAGTTGAGAGCTCATTTGAGAGGCTTGATTGGAGAGAAGTTGATATTGCTTTTCAATCTTTGTTGGAGATTGGATTTCTTGGGGCTTTTGGGGTGAAATCCCTCATTGCTAGCATCTTCTTCGCTATTGAAACATACAGTTAGGAAGATTTTAACATAAAATTTAGATTTCTATTATTGGCTACAGATTTTATTATTGTTGGAGATTTATTATATGCTAGAGACTTCATTGTAGCTGGAGATTTCTTGTATTTTGGAGTCTCATTTGAAGATTTGATAGGGGTTAATGAAAGTGTAACTAGTTTTCAAATTATTTACTGTGTTAAAATTTTTATGTGTTGGTCGTACACTTTCTAGTTGGCTATACATTTCCCCTTGCTGGTATTCATCCATACACTATAGTTTGATCATTGTGGTTTTTGGTTGGAGGTTTATTGGAGGTGTTTTTAAGAAGGAAATAGACTGCAAGTGTTATTCTGGTATTGTAGCGAGTTCATGTGTTGATGGGTGTATTTTCTCAAGCATTTGGAGACCATTTTGTACTACAGTAGACATAGATTCTTTGCTGCATTTTATAAGTATGCATGATTTAGATAATAAACCATATTTCATGATCTAGGTTATCATTTGATTGTAAAAAAATTGAATATTTGAATCAATATAAAATTTTGGAATTTTTAGCAACCATTTCCTTGTAATTTCTAGATTTTCTACTACATAGTTTACTCTTTTTCCTTTATAAATATATGCATTACTCGTTGGATGAAATATTGCAAAAATACCAAAAATAATCACCATAAAACAAACAAAAATAATTAGTCAAACAAAGCTACCTATTATAGTGGTATCAAAGCAGTAGTATCTTGCCATCCTATGGAGTATAAAAAAGATTGCATGTCACTTTATGAGAAGGAGTGAGTGTGAAAGAAGATATCTTTAAATGTTACATAGAAGGGAAGCAGAACAAGAAATTTGGGAAGAGTGGCCCACTAATTTGAAAGAATCCCAGGAAAATACAGTCCCACGATTAAAACAAGCAGGAGAACTTGTTCTTGTGATTGATCCATTTGCTAGTGATACCGAGGATACAATCGAAAATATGGGTGATAGAAGGGAAAAACGAACGAAACCAAGCACTAGAGAAATGTTGAGTGATCTAGCTAGGGAACAACATGAGTTATAGGCAGTTATGCATCATAGGGATAATATGATGACACAACAATTGACTAATATGGGCCAAGGAAACAATGGTAATCAGGGAGAGCAGAGAAACAATAATGCCATAGGATAGGGAAATGGTAGAAATGGGGGCAATGAAGATGGTTCAGTGAACATGTGAGCAACCAGACAGTATAATAGAGCTAGATCAACTAGCATTAGACCCTTTATGCCTTAATTCCCACTGAGGTGAAATGAGCAGGATAATAATGCACCCACACAACAGGAGGTGCAGGACCAAATACTAGAGGATTGGATAAATTTTGGAACAGATTTTTGGGGTGAGATGTCTTTTAGGGAGTACATGGATGTTAGGCTGAAAAATTTACCTCAGAAAGGAAACATGCAACAACATTATGAGCTTAAGAAGAAAGTGGTTAAGCTCTCCATTTCATATTTCGATGGTACAGGCAAGACTACAACCAGGGCTTGGGTGAAAAATCTCAATACATATTTCTAGCCCAATCTGATGCCTGAGGAGGATGCCATCAAGTACACAACTCTACATCTAGATGGAAGTGCCCATGAGTGGTGGCACCATGGGATGGTGACACTTGGACATAACCAGATTGATACATACATAGAGTTCATCGAGAGGTTGATAGAGCAGTTTGATGCTAAGAACCCAAAATTGCATTTCAAAGAGCTAGGACAACTTAGACAGTGGGGCTCTATGGAGGCCTATATCACCAAGTTCTAGAAGCTAGCAGTATTGGTGATAGACATATCTAAGAGGAGACTCGTCGTTCTTTTCATGGAATGGCTTTTAGATCCCTTGCGAGGATGGGTTAAGGGAAACAACCCTTCTTCACTCTAGAAGGCTATCAAAAAGGCAAGAGACCTAGCACCTTCTTCCTATAGGAGTAAATTTCACTCTAAGGACTCTCATTTTAAGAAAGATAAGGAAAATAATATAGTTTAGGACACTCAGCCGCCTAAGGGGGAAACTAAAAAGTTGGACAATGACACCCTCAATGAGCTCAAAAAGAAAAAAACTATGTTTTCAGTGTAGGGAGCCATGGGATCTTTCGCATAAGTGTTCGCTTAAAGCGAAGGCTAAAAAATGGAGTATTTTTTAGTAGAAGAATCACCTTCTGAGGATGAGGAGAAACATTCAGATTCAGAGTCTAGTCAAGGAGATAACACTATTGAGGAGAGTTCAGATGATGAGAAGTCTCTTGCACTATTGACAGGGGTCCAAAAGGCCATCACCTTTAAGGTAAGAGAGATGATCCAAGGCAACGTGTTATTTCATTGATTGACATGGAGGTAATGCATAAAATTATCGATGCATAATTGGTGGCTAAGAGAGGCCTACAGATAGAAGAGCACGCAAGGTTCAGAGTCATGGTGGCTAGTGGCCACAAGTTATTATGCACCCAGAAGATTTCAAATCTTTGCATTAGATTGGGAGGAGATTATGAGTTGGAGGATGATTTCTTTGTAGTTGACATGGGTGATTATGATGTCATCCATGGATGGCTTCTTTGGTAGAGTTTACCTTCAACTTGGCTAAGTTGGAGATGAGGTTTCAGCATCAGGGTAGGAAGGTGGTGCTCTGAGGTTTATCAGATGGGGGACTCAGGGTGGTATCATTGAAGAGGATGGAATGGTTATATTTAGACATGATGATGTAGAGTGGATAGAAGAATGTTTGGTTATGCCTACACTTCAAGAGTAGCAGGTTAAAATCCATCCTCCAGATATAGAGGAGATTATTTCTAGGCATGCTAAGGTGTTTGGAAGCATTCCACATGGGGTTCCTCCTGAGAGGGGTATAGATCATGTCATTGAGCTAGAGGAGGGGGTTAAACCACTCAACACCACCCCTTACTGCCATCCTAAAAAACATAAGGCTGAGATAGAGAAGGTGATAAAGGAGCTATTGGAGATGGGGCATATTAGGCCAATCAAAATCCCCTTTTCTTCAACAGTAGTTTTGGTAAAGAATAAGGATCGGACAATGCGTATATGCATTGATTACAAAGCTCTCAATAAGAAGACAATTAAGAACAAGTACCCCATCCCTAGGATTGATGAGTTGATTGATAAGCCACATGGTGGATAGTATTTCTCTAAGATAGACATACATTCAGGATACCACCAGATCATGATGAGGACAAAGGACATAGAAAAAGTTGCCTTCAGGTGTCACTACGACCACTTTGAGTTTTTGGTTATGCCATTTGGGCTAATCAACACTCTAGCTACCTTCTAGAGTTGTATGAATCAGGTGTTCAGAGGGCACCTCTAGAAATTTGTGTTGATATTCTTTGATGATATCTTGGTATTTAGTAATACTTGGGAGGAGCACCTACAACATTTGGAGGAGGTGTTGTCTATTTTGGAGAGGGAGTCACTATATGCCAAGGAATAAAATTGTGAGTTTGGTATGATAGAGTTGCTCTACCATGGCCATATTATCAGTGTTGATGGATTTAGGTTGGATCCAAAAAATATTAAGGAAATTATTGATTGGCCAACTCCAACAAACCTTACACAGCTCAAAGTTTTTTTTGGATTATGTGGATTCTATAGGAGATTTGTGAAGGTTTTTTCATAGAATGCAGCACCATTGATAGATCTCACCAAGAAGGTTTCTTTTGTATGGACAAAGGTAGCACAACAATTTTTTGATCACTTCAAGAAAGTGGTGTCTTCATTCCCTATGTTATCACTCCTAGATTTTACCAAGCCGTGTGAGTTGCACTGTGATGCTTCAGGGGATGGGATCTAGGTGCAGTTCTGATGCAAGATAAGCATCCTATTGCTTATGAGAGCAGGAAGCTTAGAGGAGTGGAAATAAGTTATTCTATTTATGACCGTGAGATGTTGGCTATAATGCATGCTCCGCCAAGTTTAGATCTTATTTGGTGGGTGGCAGATTTGTGATCAAGATTGATCACAATAGCATCAAGTACTTCATGATCTAGTGGGATCTCAATGACATGCAACAAAAGTGGATCACAATGCTGTCGACTTATGATTTTGATATGTAATTTGTTAAGGGGAAGAAGAACGTGGTGGTTGATACTTTATCTAGAAGACCTCAAATATGTTCTTTGGCAGAGTTAACAACTTATTGGAGGGAAAATATTATAGCAGAGTATGCCAAAGATCCTTGGGTGACATGATTGATAGAAGGTACTATATAGGATGATAGATACGAGATAGCTGATGACCTCATCTGATACAAGGGCAAGATTTTCTTAGTGCCTTCATCACACATTAAGGGCACTATCTTAAGGGCATTCCATGATGCACCTATGGCTAGACATCTTGGGTTCTTCAAAAAGTACAAGTAGGTACGTGAGAGATTTACTTGGAGAGGGCTCAAGGATGATGTGCAAAGATATGTTAGGGAATATTCGGTGTGTCAGTGGAACAAAGGGGAACATACCTATCGAGATGGTTTACTGCAACCCTTGCCCATTCTTGATAGGAATTGGGAGAGCATCTCGATGGATTTTATTACCAGTCTACCAAAGGTGTAGGGTAGAGATTGCATTTTTGTGGTGGTGGATCATTTGACTAATTTCTCTCACTTCTTCGCTATTCCAACTATATATACATCCGTGCAAGTGGAAAACCTTTTCTTCAAGGAGATATTCAGGTTGCATGGGCTACCTAGGCTCATAGTGAGTGACAGGGATAGAAAATTCATGAGTGCTTTTTGGCAATAAATCTTCAAGTTGTGTGGCACTGAGCTCACCCCCAACACAAGTTACCATCCACAGATGGATGGGTAGACAAAAATTGTGAACAGATGGGTGGAAGGCTACTTGTGAAATTATGTTACAACACAATAGAAGGCATCGATTAGATGGTTGCACATTGAAGAGTATTGTTATAATACCACGTATCACATGACCATCAAGATGACTCCATTTATGGCGCTTTATGGATACAAGGCTCCAAATTTTATGGACATACTATTGGGTGATAGCAGGGTGCCTAAGGCTAAAGAACTACTACATGATAGCTAGGACATTCTAAGAGCATTAAAAGAAAACATTCAACAGGTACAAAATCAACAAAAGTTGTATGCTAATCAACACAGAGTAGAGCATAGTTTGAAGGTTGGGGATATGGTATATCTTAGACTCCAACCTTATAAGCAGTTGTCACTTAAGAAGAGCAAGGCAGAGAAGTTGAAACCCAAGTTTTATGGCCCTTTCAAAGTTTCTCATCGTGTTGGTGAGGTGGCTTATGAGTTGGAATTACCACCAGATAGTAGGGTACATAATGCATTCCATGTTTCTAGGCTTATGAAAGCCCTCGGTCATAATTTTGTGCCTTCTACAGAGCTACCCCCTCGATGAAGAGGGAAAACTAATATTGGTCCCTGAGGCAATCATTGATACCGGGGAAAGAACGCTTAGAAAGAGGGTCATCAAGGAGTACCTCATTAAGTGGAGGGATTTTCCAGTGGAGGATGCTACTTGGGAGGATGAATAGGTGTTGCAGTATCCAGAGCTAAAATTGCTTGAGGATAAGCAATTTTGGGATGGGCGAACTGTAATGTCCCCTTTCTAGCCAATTAGTTCATGATTTGCCATTAGCCCTTTTTTCCATGATCCTGTGGGCTAACTTGGGCATTAGAGGGATCCTGAGGGTATTTGGCCTAGGAATTTCCAGTTTTAGGCCAATTCGAGTTGTTGTAATGTCCCCATTTTTCAGCTCTCTTAAAGAATAATAATTATTTTAATTATTTAATGTTACTAGGCAAAAAGTGCACAGTCAAAAGGGTAATATTAAATAATTATATTAAAAGGTTAAAAATGACATACTTTAATGATTAATTAATAGTCACTTTATTAATATATCTTCAAAAGTGACTTAAGTAATAGGAGTCACATCAAGGGTCACATCAGGGGTCACATCAAGGGGACACATCAAGAGGTCACATCAAGGGTCACATCAATGAGTCACATTAAGGAATATTAAAATATTTTTCTAAAAACTTTTTGAACACTCTTCTTGGGTCTTTCTAGAAGATCAAAGAGTTCTATATAAAGGGGAGTTGAGAGCTCATTTGATAGGCTTGGTTGGAGAGAAACTGATATTGCTTTTCAATCTCTACTAGAGATTGGATTTATTGGGGCTTTGGGGATGAAATCCCTCATTGCTAGCATCTTCTTCACTGTTGAAACATACAATTAGGAAGATTTTAACATAAAAATTAGATTTCTATTGTTGGCTGGAGATTTCATTATTGCTGGAGATTTATTATATGCTGGAGACTTCATTGTAGCTAGATATTTCTTGTATTTTGGAGTCTGATTTACAGATTTGACAGGGGTTAATGAAAGTGTAACTAGTTTTCAGATTAATTATTGCGTTAAAATCGGCATATGTTGGTCGTACACTTTCTAGTTGGTTGTACATTTCCCCTTGTTGGTATTCATCCATACACTACAATTTGATCATTGTGCTTTCTGGTTGGAGGTTTATTGTAGGCATTTTGGAGAAGGAAATAGGCTGCAAGTGTTATTCTGGTATTTCAGCGAGTTCATGTGTTGATGGGTGTATTTTCTCGAGCATTTGGAGGCCATTTTGTACTACAACATACATAGATTCTTCGCTACATTTTATGGGTATGTTTGATTTAGATAATAGACCATATTTCATGATCTGGGTTATCATTCGATTGTAAAAAATATGAATATTTGAATCAATATAAAATTCTAGAATTTTCAGCAGTCATTTCCTTGTAATTTCCAGATTTTCTATTGCATAGTTTACTCTTGTTCCTTTATAAATATATGCATTGCTTGTTGGATGAAATATTGCAAAAATACCAAAAAAAATCAGTCAAACAGAGCTACCCATTACACATTTATTTAATAAATTCTTATTCATTTGGTTCATTTTTTTTTGTTATCAAAGTAAGTCCATATACTAATCCCCACACTATATTTATTTTTCATGATGTATTCTATTTTTTTGATCCTAACTTAAGTTCACATCTCGAGATCATCCTTGCAAGCATAAACTCAACCCAACTATGTTCAAATATTAATATTTAATCTTTATCCAATTGACCCACTTTCTCTTTCTTTCCTAACATTGACTATAAACACATTTGTGTGATTTATTATGATGTGCTTATATAAAAGTAAATCCATTTAGATTTATTTTATCATCATAAAATAAAGAGATTTCCCATCCATTCTATATAATTTAGAAGAGAAAATAATTGTGACATATTATTTAGATTTGGTTCTCAAATAGAGTAATGGATATCATCTATATGAATTTTAATATTATTATTGATTTTTTATTCAAAGTTGTTGATCCAAAATCCTTACAGATTTTGATGCATCAGGATATAGTAGAATGTTATCAAGTATAACATTATAATCTACCCACCCCTCTTTATTTTGAGTTATAAGATATTTTAATTTTAGGGTTGCGTAGAGGGTGAAATTTAGAGACTATGAGAGGTTGATTTGATTTCATGGATAGAATTGAAGCTTACAAGAAAAAATTAGACCCATATTGACAAACTTGAACTAGAGTAGGGTAAAAAAGAATCCTAAAGAATTAACTTCTAATTAATACCTTATCGCGTACATACACATTAGATTTCTTAACCGAATTGTGACCCAATACAGAAATTAAGTATTAGACAAAGGTGATAATTTAAGTAATGTCAGAAGAGTTGATATTGGTAGTATGGAAGAAAGTATAGAAAGGGTGGAGTACTTATAATTAGATTCTAAAGGTTCTATAGATCACTTTGTATAGGTCAATCAAAAAAATTCCACCCAATATGTTAGAGTCTTATAGTGTTTTGAAGCCTTATACTCCTAGGAGAACTTACTTAATCCCAAATATAATTTAGTAAAGAAAGGAAGTAATGGTTACACCAAGATCATGCAATTCTTGTATAATATTTCCTAATTTTCATAAAAATCATAGTTAGATTCCTTTTTGCAATGCCACAACCTTATCCAAAAAAATCAATAGGCATCCTTAAAGCCCTTTTATTATAATTTAGATTAATATGTATACTATGTTGGAATTTTAAGGAGGTTGTCATTGATATGCTTGTTGGCAGTTCATGAGCATGAAATACATAGTGTGTAGATACAGTGTTGTCGTTGATGTCAACATTGCGGCTTGGTATGAAGATTGATGTCAAAACAATTGATGAAACATGAATGTGCATGAGATGGTAATCCAAAGAATAGATGGGTATGTGCAGGATCATCATGGAAAAAATAGGCCCTTAAGTGGCAATAAAATTCAGAAACTCAGAGTTAGGCAACTTGATGTAAAAATTTGAATAAGTTATCTATATTATTTCAAAAATATGTAAGAATAGAATCTATAGAAAATTGAATGTAGGTTCTAAAATACTAGGTTTATTTTATAAAAAAATAAATCTATTTGGTGAAAATTTGAAATTTCAATGCAGTAGTACTTAAATTTCAGGGAAAAAATAAGAAGTAGGTGTCTGTCTGACCACCCTAACCACAATAAAATGATAATATTTTTTTATAATATTTTAGATATAAGTAGGGGACTCATGTCCTGATGTGATTCATATTTTTTGTAATTTGTTTCCAAGTAGATAATTAACTATGAATTTTTTATTACAACTTTAAAAAAATATAAAAACTTGTATGTCTGACCACCTTAACTTCATCAAAATTCATGAAATTCAATTCTTTTTTTTTTAATCGTATAGTATGTGAAGCATAGAATGTGACCCATGTTTTGGATTCAAAAAATGTGATACCGTTTGAAAGATATAGATTTTTTTTCAATCAACCTATCAATCAGGACTTTAGTCATAATTCAAATAGAAAATGAAAAATAATTATTTATTAAATGCAAAACAAAGAATAATTTATATTGGTGGAAAGCTGAGAATCTCCTTTAAAAACCCTTTTTGTTTCATCAATTTTGGGTAAAAAAAAGGTCATCAGCCACATGGGTCATCATATCACTTAGATATTGCCACTTTTTGGCCCATCATGACCCCGCACACACCCAGATGCAAGAAGTTTTGATCCGATGCAGACAGTTGAGTTGTAGAATTGGCTAAGTGTCATTACATAGTTTTCTATGTACAATGCATTCAGTTTTTGGTCTACGTTGGTCTACATTAAATAATATTGCTCTATGGCTCTAAGGAAAATTTTGAGGATGGTAGAGGAGTCTAAATCCAAAATTTCATATTGTTGTTCCCTCTAGTGCAGAAGTTGTGAGTAACATAGTATCAAGTTTGCCAGTGATAGTGTCTCCAGTGCAGAGTGTATGTTTTGATAAGTTCACACTTTACCATAGAAAAATGTTTGGTCTTGTATATCTATGAAAGTGTTTATAGGTGTCATTTTCATGTAAGTTCCAAGTGGTGTTATGTTTGGAGATCTGTGTCGGTTTGAGGATGAGCAATTGGTGAATTTTGATGTTAGGTACCTAGTGCCAACCTAATGTGTTTTGAGTTATGTGGAGTTTAGATAAGTTTTGATCAGTTATGTAGGAGATATTATAGGTCAACCTCGATCTATTTGATGCATTATAAGTTTAAAGTTGTGGTGTGTAGCATGTTTTAGGCTGACCTAATTAATTTTGTAGGTGTTTACGAATGTAATGGGTATAAATAGAAGATATGCAATATGTACTATAGAATATATTTGATGTAAATTCCTAAACAAAGCATGTGAATGTGATGTGAATGCAGAGCAGAGAAAAGTGTTAGAGAAAAATAATATCAAGTGTGTAATTTTTAATGTTTTGAGCTTTAGAGGAACTGTATTTTTTGTATATTATAGATGTATTTGTAGTAGTTCAAATCTTGGTAGTGAGCCACCCCTCTCTTTTGTTTCTATTATTCTCTAGACAGTGAGTCCACTTGGAAGTGATCCTACCTGTAATATCTTATAATTAGTTATAATATATTGTGAGCTAATCCTTACTATGGTTTTTCCCTTTTTGGGTTTTCCATGTAAAAATTTGGTGTTCATGTGTTATATGCTTTGATGGTTTATTTCCTTATTGAAAATTGATTATGATAATTAAAAAGAATGTTTAAATGGTTAAGTAGTTCTAGAGAATACTGACTCACCCCCTCTCTCAATATTTTGGGTGTTCAACAATTGGTATTAGAGTAAGGCTCCTTCATTTGGCTTGATCGTTGAGGTAGATCTTGGAATTGGACACATGGCTACAAGGAGATATCCTACTCCTATCTAAGACATTCATATGGTAGGGTTTATTGAAGAAGAATGCATTGTTTATATGGGAGTAGAACTCAAATCTACCCTAGATGATTTGAATAAAGCATAATCTGAGAACACAGATCTGAAAAAGTATTTTAGTGATGCAAATGAATGTATTAAGATATTGAGAGAGAAACTTAAGAAATCCACATATAGGATCAAAGAGCTCAAGCAATCAAATGCGACCATTCCCAACCTAAAACTATAGATTGAAGAAAGTAAAAGACCTAAAGACTGCTTGAATGCTAAGTTGGAAGACAAATTTGGAAAAATGCTCAAAGCTTGAACTAGAAGTTGTAACCTTGAGATCAAATCCAAAGAAAACAATATTCAAGAAGATTACTACAATGCTTGATGAGATGATTGCAAACTAGAAGGGATCTAAAGACAAATAAGGATTAGATTTTGAAAAATGAGAAATCTCAAAGATAGATCAAATTCTAGACAAGACTGAAAAGAAGATTGAGGACAAGAAGAGCGATGGAAAATAGGTCTGGAATTAGAGGAAATACTTCAAAAGACCACCAATTAGACAATCAAATACATAAAGGTACCCATATTTTATTGGTTTTTTCTATTCCTGCGATAAATTTGGACATAATGTTATAGAATGTAGAAGTAGAATGGATAAGAATGCTCAATAATTTCCCGATCAGTGTTTTATATGTAAAAGGTTGGGCCATAAGGCTAGTGAATGCAGGAATCAAATGATGAAAGGTGATTAAAATGTTATGATTTTTCAACCTTTCAATGGCTATTTTTATACATGGAATGGATTTGGGAATAAATCTAATCAATGTATATCTAGAATGGGATGAAGTAAGCTTGTTCAAAATGACAATTGCCACAAATTCAATAAGCTAGGATGTGCATTACTAACTTTTGTAGAAGAAAGAATGTAAAGGTTGATCCAATAAAGAAGAATGATCTAGTGAAAAAGTTTGATCTAGTAGAGATGAAGAAAGAGATGAGCAAGATATGAAAAAATAAATTGTAGAATGGGGTTAGAGATGAGTTTGTGCCAGCTTCTGGTATAGATGTTTCCTCCAAAAAACAATTTTAGAGCTTTGGCTCAAGGGGAGTTTTAACAAATGATCATAAATCCCCTACTAGAGATATGGTGTTGACTCCTTTAGCATGAGGATATGAGATGTAGGTCGATATGTTTGACCTATTGGTGAAAACACTAGTAGAAAATATCAAAGTGTAGTTTTGCAGAACAATTGATGGTGACTATGCATTACAGTTAGGGTTATCAACTGTTTTGCTCCTAAATCCAAATTAATGCATTCAATACAAATAAGTTTATTTTCAGAAGAGGTTTATAAGTGATTTAAAATTAGTCTAAGTCATTTTCAAATGAGTACTTGAAGAGAGAAGAGATGTGAAGGATCAAAGAGAGGTATTTCAAAATTCTTGTGCATGAAACCCTAACTGATGACAATTAAAAGCTATTTAAAGTTTATATTTTCCCTAAGTTTCGAAAGTGCTTTCAATTTGTCACAAATGTATACCCCACAAGTCAACTGTCAAGGTTGTGGACTGATCCTGCCCAAAATTCAAACGACAGGTGATCCCACAAAGCTGGTTTACAATTTCTGAGAGGAACTGATTTTTGCTGAAATCACATTTTTTTAGAAAATATAATGATTTAAGCCTTTAAAAGTTCCATTTTAAGGATTCCAATTGTTGAGGGTTTGATCAAACCACTTTAGATCAAACCCCCTTGGATAGAACCTCGATAGTTTTAAACCATACCTATAAATGAGTCTCCTTTACACCTATCAAAATGCTGATAAAAAATCACTTTTGATTTACCTTTTGGGGGATCGAATGAATTCATTTAAAATTTATTTGAAATTATTATAGTATTCCTCAAAATGAGCTATCCCACGAATATAATTTTAATATGTTTTGTTTTTATTATGTATGTGTTTTTTTAGTTTTATTAAACATAGGTTCTTCACCGAAAATCAAGCTCTTTGTTTTGCACATGTGGAAAAATAGCAAATTATCAAAATAATTTTGTAAAAAATATGTTCGTGCTGGGTATTGATTTCCTTGATCCATTAAAAAGAATAAAATTGAATTTAGATACGTACAAAAAACGTTATGTTGTATACAATCCTCCTATGTCTGAATTTCAATTAGTTTGACTTCGAAACTCTATTAAGGAAAAAATATTCAATAAAAAACTATGAGACAAAATGAAAGTGCTAGATATCATAGTTACAAATCTAAATTTGAAAAAATTATAATTTTATCCTTCATCAAAAAAATTTATGTTGTATACGGTGAGCGTCACTTTTTAAAAATGTTGTTTTCTGAAAAAAACCAGTTTTCATGGGAGATGGAAAAAGATGTGCAATCTTATTCCAAATATTAATTTTTTTTTTTTTTAAGAACCAGACAAAATGTGATGAGACTCTAGTTTGCATCATCTTCAAATTCCTCATGGTTTAGCTGCTATAGGTGCCCGAATGTGAAGATTTAGTTAAAAATAATAATTTCTGTGTCGAGTTTGGCCAGAAAATGTAAACCACTATTGTGGGATCACCCAGCCTGCTCCTGCTCCTACTCTAAGTAGAGAAGTGGTAAATCAATGGATATGGGTCTAGATGGATCTTTTTCAAACATTCCATATGGTGTGCTTCATACTGAAGATTTCAAGATATACATTCATGCTAAATTGGAAGAGAACAATCACTCTAAGCCGGGTGAATTATGGTTTAATGAACTCACTAAAGACCAATTTGGACTAAGAACCAAATTTGAGAGTTTGGTAGAGAAGAAGATCAATGTCTAAAATATTTTCCCTATCTTTTTCTATGTGGATGAGTGGGTCAGATACACCTTGAGAAGAATTCATGATATGATCATATGGTTGGAATTCCACATTTAATCAATAAGGAGATAATTAGGGTTGTTATAGGATTATGCTCAACCAGACCGGTTTCGACACTCAAATCAGTAAAGAATGAAATGGTGATGGAGTTGAAGTGTGCTAGGTATGACAAGAGGGCCCTGACAGTCAAAGACATCAGAGACCCTATAGTAAAATATGCAACAATGGTAATAGAGTATAAGATATGTTTCACAAAAAAAGAGAAATCTATTTCTAAAACCACCATCAACATAACATATGAGATGGCGAAGAAAGGTGTAGATTATGATTTATGTGAATTACCAAGAGAAAAATTGCTTGAGAACCTTTATAAGGCCAAATAATATCAGTGCTCCTTAAAATTTGGTACTTTGATCATTTTATCATTGTTTTACTTTCTAAATGAGGTTCCCAAAACAAGGAACATAGTGTGGTTGAAGGATAGACCTGTGGCACATCATATCAGAGACCACCTAATGAGGTTGGGTGATTCAAATGTGCAAGAGACTTCTTTAAGAGGATTATTTAAGACCTTTCAAAAGACCATGCAATCCAGAGAAAGGATTCCCTAGAGCATGGTAGAGAAGTACAAGAATGATAGCACCTTCTTGGTGACAAAAGATTGTTGCATCATACAGTTTGTCGAGCCTAGGATTGTTTGGATCCCAGAGATGGGATGTGAGATAAAAAAGGAAGAAATAATTGGTCCAATACTTTATGTTGATCAAGCATAAATACACATCTGAGGAAAGATATGGAACATATCAAGAGAATTCTATGGAGGTGCACATGCAACAGAGGGAGAAACAAACAAATAAATTTGTTGATAAAATGACTACACAAGTTGTGGAAATGATGTGCATTTCAAAGGAACAATTGGAGAAATCCAAAGGAATATCTAGCTCTCTAGGAGATGCATCTAGTACAAGAAGATCTGGTAGAACATCTACCCCCTCTCTGGTTTCCCCTAAGTCCTCTGGGAATTTTCCCTCTGGGTGATCCCACATTACTAGTTTACAATATTTGGTCAAATTGGACACTCAAATATTTTTTTTAACTAAATCTTCACATTTGGGCACCTATAGCGGCTAAACCGTGAGGAATTTGAAGATGATGGAAACTAGTGATTTGTGACATTTTGTCTGTAGATTCTAAATATATTTTTTTCAAAAAATTTGGAATCAAAGTGCACTTCTTTTTCCATCTCCTTCGAAAAGTAGTTTTTTTCAATAAACAACATTTTTAAGGAGTGATGCTCGCCGTATACAACACAACTTATTTTCCATGAAGGATAAAATTCTAATTTTTTCAAATTTAGATTTGTAACTACTATATATAGTGCTTCCAATTGGCCTTAGATTTTTTTATTGAATATTTTTTCCTTAATAAAGTTTCAAAGTCAAACCAATTACAATTCAGACAAGGCGGTCCGCATACAATGTGACATTTTTTGTATGTATCGAAATTCAATTTTTTTTTGTTGGATCAAGGACTTCAATATCTAGTGCACTCATATTTTTCAATTTTTTTTATAATCTGCTATTTTTCCACATGTGCAAAACATAGAGCTTGATTTTCGATGAAAAACTTATGTTTAATAAAACCAAAACATATTAAAATTATATTTTTTTGGATAGCTCATTCTGAGGACTACCATCTCAATTTTCATCCTCAACCCGAGCTTTGAAGTGCAAAATTTTGGAATTTTTTGGTGCCTAAGGGGGAGAAGGGGGGAAAGTGGGGGTTCGAATGAACCCCCTTTGCTTTAGAATTTTCTTTTATTTTTTTGAATAGGAAATGTGGAGCCAACTTTTAATGGGTTCTCTCGAACCAAATAGTTCGTTCAAACCTCAAAAAGCAATTTTTTTAAACTTTTCCTTCCTCACTCAAATTCTAAACCAATTTTGTGGGTTTACCCCTCTACCAAAGGAACTAAGACAAATGACCCAACCAGTGCTCTGAAAAAACAACAGAATGTTCGTATGAAAGAAAAAGCTACCCTGGTAAAGTAATAAATAGGCTGTATGAAGAAAAGAGTGAAGGTCAAAGCAACAAGAGAAAATAATTTGATTGTAGATGAAGAAGAGGAAGAGGTAGAATAGAAACCCCTTATCAGAAAAATAAAATCTGTTGTAACACAATCAAGAATCAAGTGCAAATAAAGTCAAGGTTGAAATTGTTGACATAGATAGTGAAGCAGGGGTAGAGAAATAGAAAAAGGAATTTAAAATATATGTGAGGGAGAAGAAAGCTAAAGGAGAAAAATCTCCTCTGGAAGCAAAGAAGAAGAAGAAGGATAAATCTACCCATCTGGTAAGAACTCATAGCCCCATGAAATTAGATTCATTGTTTAAAAGTATTGTAGAGTTCATGAGATGTTGGAGCAAACTACTACTCTATATACCACTACAGATGACATGGGAAAATCTATAACTGAAGAATAAATTGTTAAATATATTGTTACTTTTGAGGTTAGCATGAAGGATATTGAAGGCTAATTGCTTGAAGATATGAAGAATGCATTGTGTGTAAGAAGAGAAGAGGCAACGATTGATGAAAAATTGAGATCATTTGCCTTGGATAAAGTTAGTGCTATCCTCTCAGATGAAGACAAAGCTATATTAGCTTAGGTATATAGCAAGGAGTTTAGAACCAAACAAAGGAAAACTACCCTTATGAGTAGAGATAAGAATGACCTTGAGAGGCTCCAAAATGAAACTATGGAGATGGTTGCCAATTTGGAAAAATAGTTAGGCATGACCCTAGACCCTGAAGAGCACATACATGATGATATGCCTAATTTGGAAGTCAATATACTAGAAGCTGCACAATATGATGATGGTCAACATGAGCATGGAGCAGAAGAAGAGAATGTGTAGAATGATACCCTTTTGGATGTGGAAGAAAACATTGTAGAAGAAGGTGTTACTGGTGGGATTCCTCTGGTAGGAGAAAATATTATTGTAGAAGGGAAGATTGAAGAGACACAGAAGGAGGATACTCATACAAAACATAACTCGGGCCTCCTTGGGAATTAGAAAATACTATAGAGAAGAATGCAAAGGTTATACAAGACAACCTAGAGACCGGTGAGGCATAAAGAACAAAATATATGCCTCCTCCAAATAATAATGAAATATTTGTTGATGATGAGAAGAAGAATGAGGAAGAGCTTGACAATGCTGAGAAGAATGAAAAATTACTGGATAGCATTGGTGACAAGGAAAAGTCTTTGGAAAAGAAAGATGTTGATGAGAAATTGGCTGGAGAGTCTTTGAGAACCTCTGGAGACTCCTTGAAGAATCTGTTGAGCACACAATTACACTTTCAACCAGTTGTATCTCCTTAACTATTATAGATACAAATGCAACAAGGTTAGGTGGATATGGATAAGATATCCCCAATACACAAGTTACGATTAGGAGATGCATTTCACACCTCTGAAAGGAAAGATCTTGCAAAATCATTAGAAGAGTACAAAGCTAATAGATGAAGTAGTAAAGGTAGTGTAGGAGAGTGTACCTAGAGTAAGCATCAACAACTCTCTATCCAGTGTATAAAATTTAAAGCTTTTACTTGATTCTTTTAAAGAGTATTCTAGTGGAACGGGGTAGAAATTGGAGAAGGAGGTCACCAATAAAGGTGGATGACAAGATGTTTATAGGAATGGTAGATAAATGTACTACTGTACACATAATAAATTTTAGAGTAATCTTAAGGATATGTAGGATTGTGTAGAAGAGGCCAAAGACTTATTTTAGTTTTTCCTAAAATGGTTGAGGTCCATAAAGATTATATAGGGTCGGATGGAATCCATTGAGTCCTATATTGACATGGAATTTGGTGCTTACAACCCAAAAATTGATGTAGATGGATCAACAAGGTTGGCAATTGAAAACCTAGATGAACAATACTTCCAGCTATAGGAACAAAAAGAAAAGATCATAGCATAGTTTGGAAACCTTAGAGAGTTGGTAAATGTATACATCTATATCTAGCTCTCTAACAAAACTAGAGAAGGCTACAAAGATGAATTAGATACCTAACATTCTAGATGATGCAGAATAACTCATAGATTTTGAGACCTAAAGCTGCATGCTTGGGCTGGTAAAGAATCAATGGGAAGATGGTAAAAAGGTTTGGAAAGTGCACCTTACAAAATTGCAAGCGTTATACACAAATATTCCATCTTGTTCTGATTTATTTTAATATATATATTATGTATTTCAAAACTTTATTGTATATATGTGGATGTTAGAGGATAATATTTTAGTGCCAATTTTGATCCATTTTGATGTTAGGGGGAGTCGGTCATGTTTTTGGAGTTTGTTACTCTCATGTATACATGTACATATGTCAGCTAGGGGGAGTATATGTGCAATCTAGATTAAAGATCTAGTTGATAATGTAAAATCAATAGGAGGAGAAGATACGATAACAAAAGTATATATGCATAATATCAAAGGGTGAGAAAAGAACAAAAACTATACTTTGCATCCTTTTCCCTTGGTGTCAAAGGGGGAGAATAGTTTAAGAAGAGTTGATGCATGTTGCCATCAATAACAAAGGGGTAGATTTTTGGAAGTTTAAAGAGTTTGTCATTGATATGCTTGTTGGCAACATGAGCATGAGATAGACAATGTGTAGATATAGTGTTGTCATTGATGTCAACATTGTGGCTTGGTATGAAGATTGATCATGTTAGACCGATTGATGAGACATGATCGTGCATGAATATGATAAACCAAAACATAGATGTAAGAAGTTTTGATACAGTGCAAATAGTTGAGTTGTAGAATTGGCTGTGTTAGAGCATAGTTTTCTATGTACAATGCATTCAATTTTTGGTTTACAATTGTCTATATTGAAGAATCTTGCTCTATGGTTGTAAAGAAATTTTTGAGGAGGGCAGAGGAGTCTAAATTCAAAATTTCATATTTTTTCCTTTGGTGTAGAAGTTATGATTAATAGAGTATCGGGTCTGCCAATGATAGTGTTTCCAATACATAGTGTATGTTTTGACAAGTCCACACTTCAACATGGAAGAATATCTAGTCTTGCAGATTTGTGAAAGTTTTGTTGTCGGCTTTCAGTTGTTTATGATGATTTGTGGTTTGTCCTTGATGAAAAAATTGGTTATCTCTTTTGGATTCTCATCCTGTTTGATGTATGGTATGATTATTCACATATGGTTAATGACATGATATGCAGATGACAAGTAGTTACAAGATTTTGATTTGATATGCTTGATGGATGATGACATTTTTTTCAGTAATAGGATTATAGATTTTCTTGTCCTTACAGTTGTGTGATAATCCAGTTTTTTTGATCTTTTGATATATATGATGATGTTAGCTGACAGTGTTTATTTGATCTATAGATTGATGCTTAGATAGTTCTATTTTTTTAGTTTGATCATATGAAGGCTCAGGTTGTTTGTGTACTTTAAGGTGACAAAGGTCATTATATTCATTTTTTCTAAGATTCTTAGTCTTCCTTATTACATTTTAATGTGATTGATTATTCACATTTCCTTTGTGGAATTGCTATTACATATCATCATGGCATATTGACTTGACAATGTCATTGTGTCGATGTTTATGAGAAATTGGTTAATTTACATGGCTTTGCTAAGGTAATCGACATTTGATATGATTATAAGAATCTTGGTTTATTGTTGATTAACATGGCATATGGAATGAAGTTCCTATTGGGTCTCATTGCAATTCTTATTATCAAAGGAAGATGACTTTATTGAAAATTCACATGGCAGTGACAAGGTGATCGATATTGTTTCGATTGATATTATTTTTCTCACCTTAATCATTTGAATGTGGTATTGGGTTTAAGTCTGATGTTAAACGACAATTACATTATACATGTGACTATCTATTATTTGTGTTGAAGCTTAGTTGGCAGCACATGTGGCATATATATCTTGGGTCTTTGGAAACTTGTGGCATCAACAACTATCATTCATTGGGTTTAATAATTATCATTGTTACTATTGTCAACATTTTTAGTGATATCTTTGAGAGCGGATATTCATACTATCATTTTTGCTATTGATATAATATACCTAGCATATTCTGAGATATTATTGTATGGTGGTGGATTTCAAAATTTTGTTCATCATTGTTGAATCTGAAAAGTTATTGATTTGACTAAGGCAATAGTATTTTGCATAGGGTTTGGAACCCTAGCCACCATGGACAGTCGTTTGTTCTTATCCGTAGATCTTGAGTTCTCTCTCAGTTAACACACTAAGAGACTATATAATATTGATACCGTGTAAGCTAGATGGCAGTGAGGATGGTAGAATAGATTGGCACTTTGGTTAAATGTTGAGTGTTGATTGTGAGCTAATGAAAGATTGACTATAGAAGTTAGATAGAGAATATTTGTTGCCACCTTCCAACTGGGTAGTTATGGAACTTCTCGATCTAGATCTTTATAGTTTTTATTCAGTTTTCTTCCACCGTGATCAAGCAATACAAAATCTATGATTTTGAGTAAAATCTTTGGCTTTTGGAATATTTTTGTTAAGGGTATTTTAAGAGCTTAACTTTTGTTGATTATGATTTAAAAAAACCCATTAGAGATTTTGGATGTTTCTTTTCAGGTTGCAATAGAATATACTTCTCTTTGTTATGAAGTTGTATCTACTTAAACTTGTTAAAAAAGAGTTTGTTAAAAGACTCTTAACCTGAGTTGGTTTACAATTATTGAAATTGCATGTACAGAGGCTATTTCACATAATGAATTTAAAAGATATCTTTTAGAATTTTTATGGGTTACCTGGAAGAAGAATATGAGACTTTAAACTTATCCAAAAGTTGTATTGCATTGAAAATATTCATCACATTGATTCTCAGATTATTGTATTTAAGGAAGATGTTGTCATTCTCATACAACATTCTTGAATGTGCTTATTGAAAATATTCATAGTCTTCTATTGAGACACTAGGACTGCAAATTGCACTTCTAGGGTATTGATAGTATACTATAACCGTTATGAATTGTAAAGGAGTTGGTTCTCTTGTATATTGTGAAGTTGGTGCTTCTAAACTTTGTGGAGTTGGTGCTCCTGAACTTTGAAGAGTTGGTGCTCTTAGTGAATAAAGAGAGATTTTTCGAGTAGTTTTTATTCCCCAAGAGGGTTTTCCACTCAGGACATATATTGTGTTTTGTGATGATATTATGTGTGTGATCTTTCTTATCTGTCTGATCTTAATGTGTCATCAAATGCACCGAATGGTTGTTAATTATCATTCTTTCATCTCTACCATTGTTTATGTCAAAATCATGCATAAAAGGTTTTGTTATTAATGTGGGCTCTAATACATATGAATGTTTGAAACATCTTAAGTTCAACCTATGTTAATGTTATGTCTTTATGTTTAATTCATGATTAATGCAAACACATGCACAAGTCAAAATTGTTTGATAAACTATCATTTGATCTTTTGGTTCAAAAGTCAACTAAATCCTTGGATTTGTAAAAAAATTATGACATACATGAATCACTGATTCACCCCCCCCCCCCCTCTCAGTGATTCGAGTATTCCAACAAGTGGTATTAGAGAATAGGGTCCTCATATAGGTATAATCCACCTAGGATTGATTATGGTTTTGGGAGTCAGTCAACATGTCACAAACTATGTGTTTTGGAAAATTAGAATGGAAATATATCTGATTTAATTTGATGTTGATGTATAGAGCTAGATGCTTGCATAAGTCTTATCAAGTTCCTGGTAAGTGGAGTAGTATGGGTAAGTGCAAAAGAAGCAGAAGTCAAAAGAAAAACACTAGTGTCAAGTCTAGTGAAGTATTGTCTCAAGAAAAGTCTTTGCCAGTTGACTCTATAAGTGTTAATAAGGAAAATCTTGTAGAAGAAAATATGTCTAATATAGAACTTTATGAATTCATAGTAAATATGAATGAATCAAATGTAGAAGAGTGTGTTAGTGACTCTGAGGGAGTAATTAATTTTGAGGCAAAAATTATTTCTACTCTAGATGAGATTAAGAGGCTTAGAAAGGTAAATCAAAAATTAAAGAAACAAATCCAAGAAGAAAGGGAGGTTAAGGTTAAAACTCTTATAGATCTTAAAAATGCAAAAAAACTGGTTATAGATTGTAAGCATCAACTTGAAGAAGGAAACAAGATGAAGGAGGAGAATAATTAGCTAATAAAAAGATAAGAAGAATTAGAAAAATTAATCATTAATAGTCTGAAGTTAGAAGTCCAAGAGTATAAAAGGATAGCAGATGTATCAAATTCTGATTTGGAAGTTAAAAAGATTGAGTGTCAAAAACTGGAAGGAGAGGTAATTTCTCTAAATAAAGATCTTGAAAGTGTCAAGATTAAGAGAAATCGGAAGTTTCAACAAAGCACCATTAAGCTAAATGAGATGTTGAATAAGCAAAAGCATCATAAAGACATTTTTGGTTTAGGATATGAAAAAGGAAAAAGTTCGGGAGTTCAAGATGAGTGTCAACATGAAATAGTCTTCACAACAAAAGATGGACAAAGTTTCAAGGTTAAATAGTCACTAAGAAAGAAGATAGATATGGAGTATCATGCTACTATTTCTGAAACAAAAAACAAATGTTACTAATAGAAGACAACACAAAGACACCAATAGAGTTGGAAGAAGAAACAATAGGTCCACAAGACTTTCATCTACCAAACAACATTATTCAATGAGGAATAAATACTCTCAATTTCATGGCTATTGCTATTATTGTCATGTTTATGGTCATAGAGCAAGAGTTTGTACAAGAAATTGTAGGAGGTATGAAAGATATGATTATAGAAGTTTTGGAATGTCAAGAAAATATGATTCCTTTACTCCTCTAATTGGTTATAATGTCACATGATTTAAGTGTCATAAACTTGGGAATAAGGAACAACAGTGTAGGAGTAAGTTGAAGGCATCATCTAAAAATAAAAATGTAGATGCATTGAGAAAGAAAAAGAAAGGGCCGATATAGGTTTGGAGAAGAAAACAAGACCTAGGAAATGAAAATCCTAAACTAGTGCATACTGCACAAAAGGTATCAACTGTTGCATGAAAGGTCATCATGAGGTAAGGGGGAGTAGGTTAGTGTTTTATTCTTTAGCCCCTAGAGAAGACAACGAAGTTATAAGTATTATTATGCACAATGCATTGATAGTTCAATGCTATTAAAGATAGTGTTCAATTGGTGGATATGTCAGCATCACTTGTTGAACATTGTGATTTATGTCATAGGTATGTGTTAAAGCTGCTGTGATCATTTAAAAGCTAAAACTTGTGAACCTTGGATATGCAATGAATGAAAGACCACAAATTAGATTTGTTGAAAAGGTTTTGAGAAATATTCTAGAAAATGCAGTTAGCAAGTGTATTATCAGTCCCTACTAGCCTTCTTTGAGTTAGGGTATATAGAGTTGTTGTTACAAGTGCCTTGATAAACATGTATGCAAAGTGTAGAAGCATAGATAAGTCACATGAACTTTAAAAGAAATAACAATTTTTTTTTATATTCAACATGGGTTTGAAATAAGAATGTAGAAGCTGGTAAGAAAATGCAACTAATTAGTGGTAATTTGAATTGCATATGAAAATGAGGACATCCTTCATGACAATGATAGGACAGAGTCTATTGATAATTTATTGCAGTGATTTTATGGTGTATGATCAGTGACCATTATTCTTCAAGGATTATTCTACCTTTACAATTGATAGTGTTTAAGGATTCAAATCATTATCTTGAAAATAGTGCCCTTGTAGTGCTATTTTGGTCTGATCTGTTTTGAGATGACAGTATGCTATGATATATCAAGTGATATGCATCTTTTGTAGTAGCTTTTCTTGTACATTGATCTTGGTAATTTGGTGATTAGGTGTTTGTCAAGATTCACACTTTGTGAATAGGAGAAAAATTTGAAAAGGATAGTGCCTTTTAGAAGTGCTTGTGTATAGTAATTTTGTTATGGGGCTTTGATAGTGGTAATGAACTCTATTTGATTCAAATGAATGATGCGTCTTAAAGAAAACAAGCTTGCATAATTATTAGGGTGTAGTGTTATGCATGAATAAGGTTTGTTGATACTAATCTTTGACAATTGACAATAGTAAATCATTTCAGTGAATGCTAGCTTCTACTCAAGACACTATCATACGCTATTTGACAATTTGCAGATGCTATGCAGTTCTCCCTCAGTGAACAAGTGATCATATGTCTATTTGCTATTGAAAGTGGTAACCTTAACCTATTCTGATAGTTAGGTAGAGGTAAGAAGTGCTTTATGACAGTACTATTTATTATTGTTTGAACATCACATTTTTTTTTTTTTTAATTCTCCAAGAAGTAAGATTGAAGAGTAGAGCACTTTAAAACCAAGGTACGTGTTTGAGTTGAAAAATCAAAGTAGCATTACAGTGTTGTTGTAGGTAGCAGTCCTTTAGTACAGAAGCAACATATGTGATTGCGGTTTGATGAAATTTTTTGTTGTTGATGATCTGGTAGACCTCTTGTTTTAGATAGAGCTTCTTTAGACATGTGACTTGTATTCATTTTGAGGAAATGGTAATATCTTTGTGTTGACTTTGATAGTGACTCTTAATAGTGATTTTCACCAAGGATAGTAGTGACTTTCACTAGCTTTCATGATTGTTTGTTGCAGTTGATATGTAAAGAAGACCAATAAACCTTTAATTATGTGTGGTGTATTCTTTCATCTTTTTGTGGTGCAGATTCTTATGGTGTGACAGACCTTATAATACTTTCATTGTATGAAAAAGTGACTATTCAAAGATAGTGGACAATGAGTTGTAGGGTGATAGTTTACATGGTGTCATTCACATGTGACTGTAATAATTGTGAGGAAGTTGGTCTAAATTTGTTTAAGGTGATTCACATTCATTCACACCTCAGTAGTCTCTGTATGTCAGACAAATCTATGGTATATGAAAAAGGGAGTAGTGTTTCAAGGAAATTTGGGAAAATAGACTTTGACTAGTACAAAGACAGTGAAGTCTACTGACAGGACAAGGATAGTTGATAGGATTATTGATGATTTGTGATAGTCATATGATCTAGTGGTGGTGCTTATATAAAATGATCAAATGAGCAAGTGACAACTTCACAATGTTATGCAAGTGACAATATACTTGATAGTTCCTTTTCTTATTTATGTTATGATTTCTTTAACTCAGTATCTTAGTCATTGTTATAAGTGCTAATGATGTTTGTTTCATGCTAACAGTGATTCAATATTTTTTCAAGACAAGCTTGAACTAGGTATTATATTAGTCATAATGTTATGCTTCTGCCTATTTTTCATATGCCTTTATCTACTGTGATTCCTATCTTGTGACATCATAATGGTACCAAGCTTTCCAAGGGCTAGTTATTATAGATTGCAGTATTAATGTCTGACAGTTTTATTCATGGTTGATGCCAAACAATGATTACTTAGACTGTATTTAGTGAACAACATTTGACTTTGAGAAAGCTTCAACACTTAGCCTTGGGAACATGCACTTCTTCTGTCTAGGAAGTGACAAAATTCTTCATAGTGTGCATGGCCAGAGGATTTGGATGTGAGATTGGTGTCCTTGGACAAATATGTGATAGAGTTCTATTGGTTCTTGGTGCAAAATAGTAGCCAATGTCAAAAGTGATTTTCAAGTACTAGAGTAAGAAGGAATTTGTCTACTCTATTTATGCAGAGTCACATCAGATAGAGATATCTATTGATATCATGCTTTGAATTTGTTCAATCCACTGTTCTTTGCCACATATGCTTTCAGTGTTGATTGTTTCTTGACAGGGGGAGCTTGTTTCTATATTTTTTCATTCATAGCTCTCTTGCATATTTAGTTTGCTGCTATATTGCTCTACTTGTAGCTGGTTATTGTGTTGGATAATTGGTTGGATTCTCAGTTGTTTATCTTCATGGCATATCACATTCTCTTCTTTCATTCTTTGTCATTGAGGAAAAAAGGGGGATAGATGATATGTGTTTTTCCATCAAGGACAAAGGGGGAGTTTGTTGGATTTCAGTTGTTTATGATGATTTGTGGTTTGTCCTTGATGACAAAACTAGTTCTTTGTTTTGGATTCTCAGCCTGTTGGATGTATGGTATTGTTATTCACATATGGTTGGTGACATGATATGCATATGACATGCAGTTATAGGATTTTCATTTGATATACTTGATGGATGATGACGGGTTTTCAATAATAGGATTATGGATTTTCTTGTTCTTACAGTTGTGTGATAATCCATTTTTTTGGATCTTTTGATAAATATGATGATCTTGGCTAACAGTGTTTATCTGATTTACAGATTAATGCTCAGACAATTTTGCTTTTTTAGTTTGATCATATGAAGGCTCGGGTTGTTTGTATACTTTAAGGTGACAAAGGTCATTATATTCATTTTTTCTAAGGTTCTTAGTCTTCCTTGTTACATTTTAATGTGATTTATTATTTAAATTTCCTTTGTGGCATTTCTATTACATATCATCATGGCATATTAACTTGACGATGTGATTTTGTCAATATTTATGGGAAATTTGTTAATTTACAAGGCTTTGCTAAGGTAATCATAATTTGATATGATTGTATGAATCTTGGTTTATTGTTGATTAACATGGCATATGGAATGAAGTTACTATCGGGTCTCATTGCAATTCTTATTATCAAAGGAAGATGACTTTATTGAAAAGTCACATGGCAATGACAAGGTGATCGATATTGTTTCGATTGATATTATTTGGCTCACCTTAATCATTTGAATGTGGTTTCGGGTTTAAGTCTGATGTTAAATCACAATTACATTATACATGTGACTGGATATTGTTTGTGTCGAAGCTTAGTTAGTAGCACATGTGTGGAATATATATCTTGGGTCTTTGGAAACTTGTGGCATCGACAACTATCATTCATTGGGTTTAATAATTATCATTGTTATTGTTGTTGGTATTTTTAGGGATATATTTGGCAGCGGATATACACACTATAATTTTTGCTATCAATAGGATATACCCGACATATTCTGAGATATTATTGTATGGCAATGAATTTCAAAAAAAATTCATCATTGTTGAATCCAAAAATTTATTGATTTGACTAAGGCAATAGTGTTGTTTGGAAAAATATTTTTCATTATGTTTTGAGTAGGGTTTGGAACCCTAGCCACCATGGCCAATATTTTCATCTTATATGTAGATCTTGAGTTCTCTCTCAATCAACACACTAAGAGAATATATGATAAATTGATATTGTGTAAGCTAGATGGTAGTGAGGATGGTCTGATAGATTAGGACTTTGGTTAAAAATTGAGTGTTGACTGTGAGCTAATGAAAGCTTGACAATGGAAGTTGGATAGAGAATATGTGTTGCCACCTTCCAGCTAGGTACTTATGGAACTTCTTGATAGATATTTATGGTTTTTATTTAGTTTTCTTCCATCGTGATCAGGTAATGAAAAATTTGTATGGTTTTGAGTAAAATCTTTGGCTTTTGGAATATTCTTGTTAAGGGTATTTTAAGAGCTTAAATTTTGTTGATTATGATTGAAAAAATACCCATTAGGGTTTCTGGATGTTTCTTCTCGGGTTGCAATAGAATATACTTCTCTTTGTTATGAAGTTGTTGTATTTGCTTAAAATTTTTAAAAAAGAGTTTTTTAAAAGACTCTTAACCCAAGTTGGTTTACAGTTATTGAAATTGCATACAAAGGCTATTTCACACAATGACTTCAAAATATATCTTTCAGACATTTTATGGGTTACCTAGAAGAAGAATATATGAGACTTCAGACTTATCCAAAAGTTGTATTGCATTGAAAATATTTATCAAAATGATAGATTATTGTATTTAAGGAAGATGTTGTCATTCTAATACAACATTCTTCAATGTGCTTATTGAAAATATTCATAGTCTTCTATTGAGACACTAGGACTGCAAATTGCACTTCTAGGGTATTGATAGTATACTATAATTGTTATGCATTGTAAAGGAGTTGGTGCTCCCGTATTTTGTGAAGTTGGTGCTTCTGAACTTTGTGGAGTTAGTGCTCCGAAACTTTGAAGAGTTGGTGCTCTTAGTGAATAAAGAGAGATTTTTCAAGTGGTTTTTATTCCCCAAGAGGGTTTTCCACTCATGACATATATTGTGTTATGTGATGATATTATGTGTGTGATCTTTCTTATTTGTCTTATCTCAATGTGTCATCCAATGCATTGAATGGTTGTTAATTATCAATCTTTCATCTCTGCCATTGTTTATGTCAAAATATCATGCATAAAATGTTTTGTTATTAATGTGGGCTCTGATACATATGAAAGTGTAAAACATCTTAAGTTCAACCTATGTTGATGTTATGTGTTTATGTTTAATTCATGGTTGATGCAAACACATGCACAAGTCAAAATTGTTCGATAAACTGTCATTTGATCTTTTGGTTCAAAAGTCAATTAAATCCTTGGATTTGTAAAAAAATTGTGACTTACATGAATCACTGATTCACCCCCCCCCTCTTAGTGATTCCAGTCTTCCATCATTTATAGGTGTTAGTTGCATCTAATTTCCAAGTGGTGTGATGTTTGGAGGTCCATGTGTCAGCTTGAGGATGATTAGTTGTTGATATTTGATGTTAGGTCACCAACGGTCCATACCTAATATGTTTTGAGCTATGAAAAGTTTAGATAAGTGTCGATCAGTTATGTAGGAGCTATTATGGGTCCACCTAGACCTATTTGATGCATTATAAGTTTTAATTTGTGGCACATAGCATGTTTTGGGTCGACCTAATTGATGTTGTAGGTGTTTGCAAATGTAATGGGTA
Organism: Sequoiadendron giganteum; assembly: GCA_007115665.2. NCBI lineage: Eukaryota > Viridiplantae > Streptophyta > Pinopsida > Cupressales > Cupressaceae > Sequoiadendron > Sequoiadendron giganteum. The sequence continues at coordinate 332,064,469 of CM021100.1, forward strand.
TAAATGCAAGATCTTTTTTAGTATTGTTGGGATGTGATAATATGCAAGATGTACTGTAGAATATGTATGATGTGAAACCCTAAGAAGAGAATGTGAATGTGATGTGAATACAAAGCAGAGCAGAGTATTAGAGAAGAATAATATCAAGTGTGTTGATTCAGTATTTTGAGCTTCAGTGGAACTATATTTTTTGCATATTGTAGATGCATTTATAGCAGTTCAAATATTAGTAGTGAGCTATCCCTCTCTTCTATTTCTCTTATTCTCTAAACAGTTAGTCCACTAGGTAGTGATTCCACTTGGTGGTGAGCCTTTCTTTAATATCTTATAACCGGTTATAATATATTCTGAATTAATCCTCACTATGGTTTTTCCCTTTTTGGGTTTTCCATGTAAAAAAATGGTGTTCATGTGTTATATTCTTTGATGGTTTCTTTCCTTATTGAAAATTGATTATGATACTTGAAATTAATGTTTAAATGGTAAAGTGGTTTAAGAGAATATTGATTCACCCCTGTCTTAGTATTTCAGTTGTTCAACATACTATAATTTTCATATTTTCCATAAAGGGGACTCATTGTTAAATTTACTATGCAAAAGATCTGGTTATTGAGATATACAAAATATTTTAAATCAAATATTTTTTTAACATGAAATATTTATCATAGCTCATCTATATTTTTATGTCCAAGCTTTAATGTATGGGATGACAATCAAAACTAGCTTTCAGTAAAATATAGTTGTGGGTAATTCCTTTAGTTGATAAGGTAGAAATAGTGAAGGAGTATAAATGTATAAAAAAGGTACATGGAATACCTAGAAAAAATAATGAGGTATTTTAATTATGTTGGTGCATTATTATTATTATTATATTGTAGGAATTGGTCAGGTATTCGTCCCCCTATAAACTGCAGTGCACCTAGTAAAAAAAATTCATGTGATCGATGACACTGGTGCGACACGCCCTCTGATACCACGGGGATAGTGAGGATACTAGATCTCGTGACCTCTTTCCAGCAACATGATGCTTTTTCCAATCGAGCTAGGCCCACCACCCCAAAATAGGTGCATTATTTTATTTTTGTATTTCTAGTGATTTACTTTTTTACATATTTATGTCTAAAATAGGATAACTAGTGAAAAAATAGGAGGTATTTTAACTATGTTTGTGTATAATTTTATTTTTTTATTTAGTTGTTTATTTTATTACATATTTGAACCTAGAATAGGATAAAATTACTTACATATAGGTATCTTCTTAAGTAGGTTGTATTATGCATCACATGAATTGTACTTTTCTAGTTTGATGGAGATGTGCACATATGTTCATCAATCTCTTTTATAGAAAACTAGTCATAGATTCATAGTTTTTAGTGGTGTATAATATATTATACTAACTTTTATTTCCCATTTTATAATGTGATCTAATCTAGAATCATATATATGTATATAAACCAACTTTTTGCCTTGTATTGTAGGTTCATATTGGTGTATATAGGTTCACATCTAAACTCATTATTAAGTTTAGAGTGCCTAAGAAAGTTACTTTAACATTTTGATTTGTCTAATTAGACATGTGAGGATAGATCTACAAGGGTTTAAAGTTGGAAGGTTTTTGTTAGATCTAAAAGGTAGCTACAATATTGGATTATTTTGGGTCAAATTTGATCTAACATCACATGTAGAAAGTGTAAGAACCTAAGGGTTGACCATCAATTCTTTAAAAATGAACACTTTTTCTTGGGTTCATCAAGAATTTTTCCCCTACTTGGTCATATATATTCTTGTGTGAAATATTATGTAGAATCTTGCTTGCATCATTATTGCAATGTTCTTGTGTGTATAGTATGATTTAAAAAAAAATTGAATCTATTTTTTACTATTATTTTTTAAATTAGTTAAAATATATAATACTGCATAGACTTGTTTAGACATGTGTAGACATGCATAGTAGGATAGTATAAAATTCTATAGGGGCATTGTGTGGCGTAAAACCCATAGGTCAATGGACCAACCTGTAACACCCCTCCGTTTTGCTTTCTGGTTTGGACAGTGTTTCCTTGTTTTGCGTTGATTTATGTTTCTGGATATTCTGATACTTTATCTTGCATGTGTATTTGAGCGCTATTCATTGAGTGATAGATTATATTATGTGATGTGATTTGATTTATCTGATGCTGTAGTTTACATGCTTTAATTGGTGTAAAGATGTTAGTTGATATAACATGTAATTGCTTATGATATTATTGGAAATATGATGGAAGTGTCAGTTTTGATGAGTGTATTGGTGAAGGGGACAGATTCGCATCACTCGCTTGCGAGTGCCCTGCGATTCTGTGATTTCTTCTTCACGATGTGTATTATATTCTGTATGATGTTGTTGACTTGGTTTCAGGTTGCAGGTACATGACATCGACTCCACCTGGTTTCACAGGTTTGAGCGTGTCGATCCAACGGTTAAGTTGAACGGGAGATAGTAGCTAGGTAACATGTGTCAAGTCTATGTCCTAACCTTAGTGTGTCGTCAGTCGTGTGTGTCAAGTCATTGTTTGTCTTGCTTTAATGTTATTTAATTTTGAAGGATTCTTGATTTGGAAATTGATGTTTAGAATAATTGCATTAAATCATATTGATGGTTATTTAATTTAAATTATGCAATGAGGATAAAAGTTTATATTTAAATTAATTAATTATATTTAATTTATTTAATTAATTAAATTTAATCCACAAGGATGAATTTAGTTATTAAATAATTAAATTAATTAATTAAATGTGATACAAGAAAATGAAAGGAAAGAAAGGAATTAAAATTAATTTTGGAATTTAATTTCAACTTGTGGGAATTAAATTAGAAATTATAATTAAATGTTTATTTGGGAAATTAGTTTCAATTTTGGGAATTAGATTATTATTTGAAATTGCATTTTAAATTCAAAGTGTGTTTTCGAAAATGGAATTGGGTTAACATTGTAATTGTCAATATTGCATGCAAAGGATCAGATTTGGTTTTTAAGATATTTTTGATTTAGGATTGATTTGCATGCTTAATTAAGGAGAAGAGATTATTGAAAATTCATTCATTCTGAGAGAGGATTTTGGAAGGAGGTTTTGGGAAAAATTGCACAGAGAAGGGTTTGAAGAAATCTTTGGCTGTAAATTGTTTTGGATAAATTTTATTGGAGTTTGGTTGTGTTTATGGATTGGTTGCCTGATTGGATTCATGGCACGGTTGAATAGAATTCATGAGATCCTTGGAGGAGGTTTTGCTTTAGAAATTCATCTTTGCCTGTAGCTTCTTGAATCAGGTTTTCTTCTATGTTTTTATTGTTCTTGATTGCTTTTAAAATAGTAGTGATTAAAGATTTGTTTGTTAAATCTATTTTAGAAAAAAAATTGTTATTAGAAGAAAGGAATTAAATAAATTTAAAGCCTTTGTTTTTTTTGTGAAAATTCTTGAGTGAAAATTGTGAAAACTTCAGTAGAATTTAAATTATTTGAGGAAATTGATTGTTTTGTTATTGGAATCAAACCTTGAGGTTGAAACAATACATTTTAGTTGTTTTTAGAAAATGTAACCTCTATAGGAAATCAAAATTATTTTGAAAAAAAACCTCTATGGAAATTGTGTAGAAGAAAACCAGAGGATTAGAAAACTTTTGATTTAGATTCTTTAGTTTTAATGTTCTTTTATTGTTTATTAATTCAGGAGAATGGATTAATAGAATTAGTTTTAAACCTCTGTGTAATTTTATAATTTTCTGAAAAAGTTTTACAATTTCACCTATAGGTGAATATTTTCTCAAAATTTCTCCAATCATTTTATTGTTAAAATTCATTTTATATATATATATATATATATATATATATATGTATATATATATATGTATATATATATATATATATATGGTTATATATATATATATATATAATACATATATACATATTTTATTTGAAGAAAATATTGATTTAAAATCGAAACGTCATTCATATGATGGATTTGATTTCCGTGGTTGTGGACGAAATTGTTTATATTTATAAAAAATCCAAAATCTTCAATACAATAGTAAAATTGTGGTTATAAATTATTGGTTAGTGGTTGGTGGGGGGTTAAATCCCCACCACCCACTCACATGTGGGAGGTGTGACTGCCATGAGACCGTGCGCCCACCACAGTGGGGGACGCGCTGTCCCATGGTAGTGTCGCCCCTCATAGTACTAAGACTTGGAGGATGGGAAGGGTCGGCGATACAACCGCCCACTCCCCATAAATATTATAAAATTTTGATTTAATATTTAAAAAAAAAACACAGTCTGCAAATTAAGTATTCCGTCCACCATCTGAGGCAGCACAAAAATTGAGGTTTGTTTATTTTGTCTTTCATATTAAATTTATATGTATATTTATATTTTGGAAATTAATGATATGAGTTATATAATTTGGTTAATAATGTTCTATTTTATTTGGAATAAAATAATTTGATATTTTGAAAAGACAGAAGGTATATTTAAATATATTCATGTGATTGGATATGTATTTAATGTATATAGGGTATGAACATATATACATATTTAAATATATATTTAATATTTTAATTTATTTTAAATATTGTTTTCAAATTAGTATTATTGACGTCTAAATTGGAATTGGCTAGTATGCATAATTCAATTTGATGGGGAAAAGGTATTAGAAATAAAATGATTAAATTATTTGAGTTAGTTGGAAAATGAAAGAAATCAAATGTTTTGTTTCAGATTAAATTGGGGTTACCCAAGGCAATTAGTTATGTTTATTTAATTGTTTTGCAAAATAAATTGGATTATTTACGGTGAAGTATATTAGAATGGAATATTTATTTGTATATATAATTGAAGAAAATTTATGAGATTTTTATATTACATGTTACATACACATTAGAATGTATATTTAAAAATAAGATTATTTTGTAATAAAATGTTATTATATATTTAATATATATTTATAGTTGAAATATATATATAAATATACAAAAATATATTTGAAATTGTATTTATATATAAATATAATTGCATGTTTATTTTTGTAATGAGAGTAATTGAGTACAAGGATATATTGCATGTGTATACATCATGAGCATGCATATTTAAAGATGTAGTTTAATATTTTGTCCTAATTGGTTTAGGTGCATGCAATTATTATTAGTGGAGATTATTAAAGATAAGATTGGAATGCATGGTTAAATAGATAGCAAAAAGATATATTTATACATTGATAAAACTGCATGTTTTAAATGGAAAGTTAAAGAGATATAGGATTTGGATAGAAAATTGAAAAGGTTATTTGAAATAGTTATATGTTGTATTAAAAGTAAATTTAGAAAATAATTATATTGAAAAGGAAAATATTTATTATGTTTTATTTATTTGCATTAGAGCAATTTAATCGTAGAGATTGGAATATGAAAGAGTTATGGATTTAGAATATCCAAAAATAGTAATATTCTTCATGATTGCCTTAAATGTTTTACTTTCTCTGTATTCGTAAAGGAAAGTGAGTCTAATTGATTAGATATCCAGTAATGAAAGAGGAAATATGGTTATATGATTAGTTCAGTTAATCTAGTTACTGTGCCTTTGACTTTATCAACGTTATTTATTGATTGAGTATGGATTTAGGAAATCCAAATACTAGATTTGAATTAATGACTTGAATGCTTTTGTAGCTATGTCATCATGATGTATTTTGGGATATGGGATTATGAGTTAGTCCAATATTATAAGTCTTCTAGTGAATCTTAGAGGATGAGGGTTTTTGAGTTATTATGTCAACAAATTGTTTTCCCTTGGGTAGTGCATGGTATCTTTTCAGTATTTACCCGGTTTCTATGAACAGGGACGTTTTGTACCTCCTGTGAAAGGAGTGGACTATGTGTTTGTTCCCTCCAAGATGTTTGGAGTGAATTCTTTTATTTGTTTCCTCCTTGTGTTGGAGTGGTTTTGATGCCTAGTTTGTATGCACTTGGGTTTTCCTTGGTGATTGGTTTGTGAGTGTGTTGTCCATTAGAAGAGTGGCTTTTGTTAGGCGCCAGAGCCCAAAGAGGTAAACTGGGTAACCTTCAGAAGTGATTTAATCAAGTGATAATTAAAGTAATGTACTTAGTAGATTAGGACTAACTTCTCACTAATCAAGATAATTTTACCTCACTCATAGACACAAGGGCTTGTTTGGACTTGGGATGAGTGGGAAGGCTTGGAATGGCAAGATCAACTATCTTGTCCATACGAGAGGTAGTTGATTTCGCATGAGTGAGTATGAGGGCTGGGATTCGGTTGAGGTCACTAGGATTACCATGGTCGAAGCCTATGAAGGATGCCCAGAGGAGATCTCATGACTACTATGCGATGACACTCTATCTAGGACAACTGTTGTTTATTGTTATATGTGTATGGTTCTTTGAACATACTTGATCTATTTTATGTCTGGAAGCAATGTGATCTATGTCAGTGATGTGAATGTTGTACTTGAGTTGTACTTGTTTATTGCATTTGGTTGGTTATGTCAGTATGAGTTTTCCTTTGGATAGAGATTGTAGATTCTTTGTCCATGTTACTTTGTTACTATCTCCTAGCATGGGGGGTGGGCCTTCGAGTACCACTTGGTTGGGTGGAACATGCACCAAAACCATTGGGTCCCCCTTGATCTTCAATACTAGGTGGCGAGACATTCAGATGGACAGCTCGCGGTTCTTGTTGTAATTTCTTGCATTGTAATATTTCAAAATTGTATAAGTTATTTTATCCCTCTTATGTTATGAGGTGGAATTCTATTATTGTAACACATTTATTCTATTGCCTCATTCTGGGAATGAGTGTTGTAACTATCGGTTTAAGTTAATCATTATGAGATTGTACCTTGGATGTTTATCTTATTATGTCATGTGGTATCCTTATGATGTATGATGTTTTAATGCTATGGTTATATGTTATATGTATGTGTGGGTTTAAGTAATCCTAACCTTGTAGCCTTAGAGGTTGTTGTTAATTAGTAAGTGAATGTGTATGTTAAATGCACTTTATAAAAAAGAAAAATTGGTTTGCTTAAGACGTTAATTACAACTTCCTTTAAGGTTACATGGTGGGGCATTACACAACCAACTTCCAACCAAGGGTTAAGTCTTTCAACAATAAGACCTCTTGGGAACTAAAAATTATAATAGATTTATTCTATTAAAAAATTGCTCGCCATGTCAAAACCACTTAAAATCATCAAAAAATTGTTTCCTAATGCCCTAACAATGATTTTCCTAAAAAACAGTAGTTTTCCCTCCTAAAACTGATTTTGGAGAAACTGATGTAGGTTTTAGACCAGAGGAGAATGTTTTATCAAGCCAAAGAATGCTTCATTAAGTCAATGTTGAAATTAGCATGAAATCAACAATCGATCCCCAAATCAACCCACTCTCCAATGAAGTTTTCAATTTTGCACTAGAACTTCAAATGGTCATAACTTAATCATTCAACCTCCTTTTTACAAGTAATTTTCTAACTTGGGGAAATTTTCACAATGTCCATAGTGGTGTAGATGGTTCTTAATTTTGGTGTCTAGTTTATCTATAAATTATAGATTCTCATTAAGTCAATGTTGAAATTAGCATGACATCAACAATTGATCCCCAAATCAGCCCCCTCTCCAATGAAGTTTTCAATTTTGCACTAGAACTTGAAATGGTCATAACTTAATCATTCAATCTCCTTTTTACAAGTAATTTTTTCTAACTTGGGGAAATTTTCACAATGTTCATAGTGGTGTAGATGGTTCTTAATTTTGGTGTCTAGTTTATCTATAAATTATAGATTCTCATAGACGATGTTGAAAAATTCTCATTTTGGGAACTTCCATGGCTCTATTTGGGTTTGTTCATTAACACTTTTAGTGTACTCTTTAAAAAAATAAATAGATTTTTTCTATACTTTACAATGGTGTAATTATATTGATCCCATTTTGTTAAAAAATATAATTTTATTTCTATGGCAAAATTTTATATTTGCATTTACTAAGTGCAAGACCTACTTTGTTGTTTCTAGAAAGTGACATTTATAATCACACTAAGTATACAATGTTGTATTATATATTGTTGAGGGAGATCATTGATTGAGTGAATTCAAGGGGGAATATTCTTATGGTTCCTATTCCATTCTTCATGATATGTATTATGTCCCACTTGCTTTATTTTAGAGCAATATTTGGTTCCAATTTTAACAACTTACAAAGTAAAAGTACAAAGTTGTGTCACACTTTTATAAAGGAAACATCCAAAATTGATCTAAATTTTAAAGTTGAATCACTAAGAAGTGACATATATGTTTTGAATTTTGAAATGATGTAAAATAATAAAATGTGTATTTTTTTAGTATATTTTGTGTTTATAGTTTTTTGAAAAAATTAATAAATTATTTGAATATATTTTTAATAAATTGAAACTATAATTTAGTTGTTGATAAAATGCTAAAAAATTAAGTTACATGAGACATCGATCTTTATATAGTAAATTTTATTTTTTTCTTCAAATTTTTTGTGTATTTTTAACTTTAAATTTTACTGCATGGATACCTTTTTTTTCCCAATTTTGATAAATATATATAATTTTAAATAAATATTAAAATGCGTGTGTATTGAAACATAGTTGTTTCCATTTGATGTCAACTTTTATATTAATTATTTATCTAAAATAGAAAAAATTGTACCATCTTGATATAGAATCTTTTATCTAGTGCATCATATTTTAATTTTTTTTTAAATAAGTTTTAGTATTGTTCTTGACATAGTAAACAACCTAATATTTTTGTATTGATAACCCACTTTTAGTAAAAATGTAAAAAAATAAAATAAAAATAATAATTAAACAATTAAAATTTATATTTAAAAAGCTAATCTTATGTATCTATAAAAGGGTATTTTTATATTTTTAAAAAAATGTTATTTACATGAGTAGAATTTGTTGAAACATCAAGTTTTTTAAATAAATTTGTTTTTTTTGATAAATTAGCCTCAAAGTGGTGCTACATATGCATTTAGCCAATAATTTTAGTTGGAAAAATTATGGACATATCTAACTCAGTTAGAATGAATCTTACTAGATCATATGTTTGACCAAAATTATTTTTTAGTTAGAAATACTTAAAATCACTTCTATTGATTAGTTGGCCGAAAATGTAACACAACTTTGTACTTTTACTCTACAACTATCATAAATAAAAATATTAATTTAAAAAAATTCTAAGAGTTAAGAGGTTGTATAGGATAGTTAATTGGATTGATGGTGAACAAAATAATGATGAAGTTAAAAAGAATAAGTGGTTAAATAGTTATGAATAAGTTGTGTTGTATACTTGTGCTTGTATGTATATCCTAAGTTGTTTCATATTTAGCACTTGAGTACACCTATGGCTATGTGAAATGCATTGTCAAAATTATTTGATGAAACATGAAATATAAGGATATTTATATAAAAAGCTAATAAGTATCAATCCATGTGGTTTTGACAACATAAGGGACTTTATCACTAGATTCAATTCACTAAGAATATAATTGAATATTGTAAATTTGAAAAATAAAATACACAATTGTACTATGTGTTCTCTCAAAATTATGACTTGAATATTTAGTGTTTGTGTCTTCCTTCTATGCTATGAATAACGCCTTTAGGAGTGAGTTTAATATGCCTTCTTTTGATATTTTTTCTATGCAACTCACTAGGGAAAAATACAAGCTTATTCAAATGGACACCTTGAAGTATTCTAAATGATAGACATTGATTGCAAAGGATAAGAAGGCTTCTACTAGTAAAGAGAATAAAAAGAACAATCCAAAGAGGAACACACAATTCACATCTACAAGTCCATAGAAAAATAAAGATTCCACTTCCAAAGGGGAATCATCTAAGAATGAGAAGCCTACTTGTGCATATTGAAAGAAGTCTAGACAATAATAGTATTATTTTATAATAATAAAATTAATGAATTGAAACATCTTTTTGAGAAAAGAACAAATAGTTTTCCTTCTAGAATGTTTTCTTCAACTTATTCCATTTCAAAATAATAAAAAATTGATAAGGAAAAGTTCCATAGTATTGGAATAGTTAAAAACAAAGGACAAGATCTTTGTGATTCTACATGTCATAGATTAGGGAGATGACTTCTAAATTCTAGAGCTTCTCATCATATGACATCTTCATAGTCTATGCTCTCTTCCATTGAGCCTTGTGTTATATCACCTATTTTGATGGAAAAACATAATTAAATGAAAGTAATTGGGAGGAGATCTAATTATATTGGGGATGACACCTTCAATAATTTTTTGTGTGTAACTCATTTTTTCAAATAATATACTTTCCATCTATTATATTACCCATGGTGGACAAGGGAAGATTGTGGAATTTACTCTTGATTTTATTATCATTAGAGATTTTGAAAGTAGAGATATTATTTCTACTAAGATGATTGATCATGTGACTTGGTTATACATCATTTAGAATTTATTCCTGATGATGGATTTTATCCTTTGGATAATAACCACACTTCTAGTGTAAACATTGATTTTGAGGAGAATTTTGGTTACTTGAACTTGGGTATTATCACATATGATCTAGTTCTTGAACTTTGTATTTAATTTCCTCCATATGCTATTGCTTTTGATGAAACTTGTGTTTCTACATCCATGTCTCCTCATTATTCATTGCAACAAGACATGAACATTTTCATCTAGATATAGCTACTAGTGATGAGTACTTGACAAACATTGCAAATTTGTTTTGTGAACCCTATCTTTCATATTTGAAGGATAATATTGAGGATATTCATACTCTATTTCATGTTATATCCTATAGATTTGTATCACATTCTTCAAATACTATGCGGGAACTTTTAGACCCTCTTGTTCTTTCTCCACATGATCATTTGTCAAAATTTGACATTATCTTGGAGACTCTTTAGTAGAATTTAGAAGATTCATTTTTTCTTTGGATCCTATTCTACATTCATCTCTACTAGATTATATATTTTCATCTTCATTATCATGGCCTTGAACATTTGACATGGAAGTGGAAAATTTTTGCATCCACATGGAAACTTATGAGTAGAGTTCAAAGACTTCATATATTTTGAGATTTATTTCTTCATATTCCTTTTTTCCTAAGGGGATAAATGTTGTTTGATGATCATGGACCATATATTCTATATATAGTCTTGAGCATCTATCATTGGTGCAAATTATATATTGGGCCCAGTTGCATGGTCTCTATTCTTCTGTCATATGGAGGGATTTTTTCTTACACTATTTTTTTCATATTACATTTTAGAGAATTTTCTATTTTCTCTTTTTTGGGGAGGAATTTTGACCCACTATATTTTCTCTATTTCTTCATTTGTGAGAGATTCATTTGTATATGGATACCTAATATGACCTATTAGCTAGGACGCCTCCTTACATCATTTCATCTTTGAATGTTTTCTCATTATTTGTAAGTTGCACTTAAGAGAGGGTGTTGATGTGAACAAGGAAATTACCTAATTGGTTTACTTCCTAGGTCTTATTAACACTTGTCTAGTTAATTTTACTTAGGTTACACATAGGATACTTATCACTTTATGTATCATATCATAATATTAAGAAACTTTTCATAATTGTGTGTTATCCTATGCCTCATCCTGGACTATATAACCAAGGGTTTCTCTTTGTAATCTTAATCAATCCACATGATCATTCTATTTGTATTATTTGATAGCAATACAATTTATTCTTGTCATATTAATCTTTTCATTTTACTATGATTTTTATTAAGCCTCTAGATCTTGGGTAGCTATCTCCATAGCCAAATCTTATAGTTAAAAATCTAATCTTATTCTTGTTTGAATGAAATTCCAAGAAAATAATGATATTACATGAGAAGTTTTCTAAATATATAAGATTCAAAACATAAAAATTTGGAAAGTAAGAATGTTAAATATTTTTCTACAACTAACATTATCCAGATATTTTCTATAGTTTATCACTTTTTAAAATAAAGTTTACAAACTATAAAATAGTGTTAAGGAACTAACATAAAGATTTTTTCTCAAAATTTCCACCAACATTTATTATTTTCTATAGTTTATCACTTTTTAAAATAAAGTTTACAAACTATTTTATAGTGTTAAGGAACTGACATAAAGATATTTTCTCACAATTTCCACCAACATTCAATGCAATCTTTATAGGCTTGGTCAATGTTCAATTTAAATATCATTTTTTTAGAAATACTTATACTATAAATTTTTTTACAAAATTAAGGAGAAATGAATTCACAAATTCATTCTACCTATTTATTTTTGGTGGTAGGTGATATTGATTTTGTCTTTATTCTTTAAGAAATTCTGTTAAATAGAAATTGTCAAATCTTCCAAGGCTATCAAAGTCTTATTAGATATGTCTAAAAGAATATTTTGAACTCAATAAAAGAAACTTTAGTAACTAAGTGTGTTGCCAATGATGTCTTAGCTCCTTATGATATTCAATTTTATTGCATTAGAGTTGGATCACCTAGTTGGGTTGCTCATTAGAGCTTTAGGATCAAATATTCTAATAAAGTGAATAGATCTAAGAAATGGTCTCCTCCTCCCTTTTTTTAATATTAATATTAATATTAATTTTGTTTCTCATGGAAATTTGGGTGCAATGGAGATTAGTGGAGTGGGTAGGGATAATCCTAGTTTAGTTCATTTCTATTTCTCTTTTTTTTGAGAGGGTTTGACAATAATAATTAGGAGCTATGTACCATCCTTATGGCTTTAGAGAATGTTTATGAATTGGATTGAAAGGAGATAATCTATGAGATAAATTTGATGAATTTGGTCTTCCTTTTGAATAATAGGAGTCTTCATGAATTTTCTTGCGGTTGGTATCTTATGTGGAGTAAATTCTTCAACTTTCACAAAATTTTGATTTCATCTCTTTTATTCATATTTTTGGAGAATGGAATGAAATTGTGGATTGTTTGGTCAAATGGACACATAATTTGTTAATTCTAATTGAAAAGTCATAGGCTGTGATTCCTTATTGGTTTCTCAAACTTCATAATAGTTTGGATTGATCATTCTCAAAGATTTTGTATTTTGTTAGTTTCATAGAATCTTTTGATTCTTAAAAATGTCTGATTTGTTAAAAACCTCCTAAAAAAATCTATGAAAGAACTATTATTATCTGAAAATTATATTTATATTTCAATTTTTTTTCAAATTGATAGTTAATTGTAAGATACTCTGAAGTAATTTGAAATAGTTATGATAATTTTATTTTATTTATTGAAAGAAAAGCTTTATTAAAAAAAAAACATAGGAGATTGCTGGAAGCAAAAGATCCCTCCAGCAAAAACTGTCTCCTATTGACATAAAGACCAATGTATAGCTCCCTGTTTTGAACACAGGTATCTAGTCAAACTTCGATAATATACAAAGCAATCAAATTCACGATGGATAAGTAGACAGTCCAAATGAGATCGACATAACAGCTGGACAGATAAACCAAACAGAACCATTGCCGTTGAAACAAAATTCCCTGCAAATATGGTTATTCTCGTAAGCAAAACCCAGTTAGCCAGTGCAGACCCAAAGTAATGCTTTTTTAATTCTTCTCTCTACAATATAGATTAGTATAGAAGATTATTTTGGCATTTTCCCAAATTTGATTGTCTATATCAATTAAGACAAATTAGTCCTTAAAGAATTTCTAAAACTGTACCTCTTTTTCATGAATAAAATGCAATAATATAACGAATAATCATTAAGAAATCTGAAGAATGCAACCCTAGTTTGTTTGAGACCGGGGAAATCATTTTTTTTTGTAAGCGCTCGTTTATGAACTAGGGCAAAGATAGTCGTGGCATCTGCAATCAATGTTAGCTGCATTTACTATACAAAACTGAGAACTATTCCTTTCAAATAACAAATTTGATATAAGTACAGATAAGTTTACCTGCTAATGAGCGTGTCCAGTGTGTTGTGGAAACAGTAAGAGGAGAAGAGGCTAATTACAGCATATTAAACGGCAAAGAGTGTGGGAAGGAGGCGACTTGAAAGTAAACAAATTTCAGTATATTCTTATGTTTCCAAAAGAGCTTTCAGTTTTCAGAAAATAGATTGCAGATGGAAGAAAACAGATTTAGCATGTGAACAAATATAATTGAGAAAACAATATACCTATTTGAGAAAGAAAAGAAGCATGTGAACAAAAATATTTAACAAAGTAATTTCTTGTTAGGTGTGTGAGCAGTATTGACAAAGCTATAATTTGCAATCAATCCACAATTTATATGAGGGAAAAAAGAATCTCCAGCGGAAGTTCTCCCACTAATTAAGGCCACCAAACATTGTTGATCTCAAAACCACGAACTGATGTTGGACGTGTTTGTGTAAACATGGCCATCTGTCTACCTTCAAAGCTCTGCAGCACTCTTCCCTCTCCATCAAACACGACCAATTTATTCCTAGGCAAGTGCACAGTAATCCATCCACTGCTGTTAACCACTACTTGTGCACATCTCATGCTGCCAAAGTCATTCACAATCCCAGCATGAGAAACTTCTCCACATAGCCTCCCGGGAAATTCTGGCAGTTCTGACCATCTCTCATCCCCATCACCTTCATTCAACCTCCATAAGCGCAGATCCTTACTGTACACCAAAACCACCTTCCCATCATACCCAGTTAGCTGCCAATGATAAAAAAATTGAGAAAGGGATCTATCTGATAACTGTGGATATCTAATAACATCCCAATACTTCTTTGTTACATCGAGCGATACAACATCAACCTGCATCCATTCAGCCCAAGGTAAGTTGAGTTGATCCAATAAAACCTTCCTCTAGAGTACACCCCTTCCCCGAATGGGTTAACTGATCTGCTTGTATTCATCCGCAATTTCGTCCAGGTATTGGTATGTTAATTAAATAGCTCCACAACCATATTGTTCTCCTCTTCAACTATTGCAGTTCTTCCAATGATTAGATACAGATCCTTATGGAGCCGTCGAAGGCCAATCCAATGAAATCATATCGTCTGAGTAGAGTAGGAGGGGGAAGCTCTTTCCATGTTTTGGTGACAGGATTGCAAATGTAAAACAAAGTGGGAGCTCCGTCCTTGGAGCAGCAGAGCACACTCTTGCAAGAAGTAACAACAATGATTGAGTCAGGTGTCAAAAATTGTAAGGAGAGTCTATGTACATGGGAATTCGGCAGTGGTTGAAATAGATATAAATTGTTATTGAGTGAATTTATCCAGTGGGAAGGATGCAGGCGGCCAATAAGAAAAGCAGAGGTAGAACAGGGATGAACAAATGGTGTTATCCTCTGGAAGGACTGTGATGGTGAAAGAAGAAACTTCCATTGTTTACAAACTGCTCTGAACTTCCCAATCACCAAAGTGGGCAGCTTGGCTAAAACAATTATTAGTAATTCTTCTGATAGCCTACCCCATATCTCAGAATTCATCTCCATCTCTTGGATGATTTTTTTTTTACAGGAATATCTTTCTCATATTCAGCTTAAAATAAATACAATTGTTCCCAGGGAGACTCAGATTTTTATCTCATCGAACACAAAAGAGGAAGAGCCTCACGGATTGATCTCAACCAATTGCATCATATGAAACTTGTCTGCTAAGATAGCTGTGGATAGGATAGCATTTCAAGAAATGTCTTCCGTGCTGAAGTGCCGTATTTGTTCACTACAATGGCGCGGGGCGAGTGACGTGTCTAACAATGTCATTTGGTTAGCTAGGAAAGGAGTTTTTCGCACAAGAGAAGCATAGGTTAGGTGAATTCAAAGTAATATCCATAATCTTTATGTACCAAAACAAAAAACTATTGGCAGTTGCTGTTTATATGCCCTTGGGATTGTTCTCTGTTTTCTCTTGGCAGTTGAATGTTCGTTTCTCGTGCAGCTCACTGAAATGTAGGTAGAATGGTAGTATTTCCGATATTCAATTGACCAAAAAACATATACTTTGAAGTTTACATTAGAACGACTGGATAGAGATTTTTCAAAATTACGTTATTGGTTGGAGATTAGAAGATAACAATAAATCTTGTTTAATTTATTAGTTTAAATTATAAAAGATAAAATAATTTCTTAGTTTATAATTTGTTAAACTTTTGGTTAATCTTGATATCATAAAAAAAAAGGGACTATACTTCAAATTTTCAGATATTTAAAATTATAAATATATTTAATTAATATAATATTTATTAATTAAAAAATTGATGAGTGTAAGATTCAAAATATAAAGTTATTCATAGTTCTGAAAATTATTGAGTATATATTTAATAAAATGTTATTAATGTAGGGAAATATATAATTGAAGTTTATTCAAGAATGCATACAACTCATTTTTTAAAATGTGTTGAATAATTAATTTTAAAAAATTAAAAAGCATTTAGTGGACAATATCTAACACATCTTTCATGGCCACCAATGTGTTTAAAACTCATAACAATTAGTACACCACAAAGCAAGGAAATATACAAAGAAAAATTTGTCTAGTCCATGCTTTCTCTCTCTCAAAGCATTAAATACCCAATCCATCTTCACAAATAAGATTGATTTTGTGCAAAACATTGATGTTACAAATATAATTTCATATATTCATGACAAATATTAGTGTTTCCAAGTGCTATTATAGTAATGGTAGATAGTCAACCACATGCATGTTCATCTATTACTTTATAACCAAGAGTAGCAATTACATTTGGGGTGGAACATATAAGTATTAGAATAAAAAATCCTTATTTATGAACCTCTTATATATATAGTAAATGTTAGAAGAAAAATACCTTGTGAATGAGAGGAGTATTGGATTAATTATGAGTGTGGTTGATTAAAGTCAATCATAGAAATTTGATAAGTTTAGCTTTCTATCTCACTATTTCCATTATACTTATGAGACATTTTTCAAATGTGAAAAACAAAATTTATTGTATTAATCTATTTGTAATTAAAAGCTTGATAAAAAATATTTTACTATTAGATTAAAAAGGGAAATGGAACAAAATAGTTACTACATATGAAATTGTAGAGCTTTGCTCTATATTTTTCTTTCAATTGAATTGGACAATAGTTCCCAATTTCAAGTTGTTTCAACAAGGCACAACATGTCAATTATGAGAAGTGATGATGCCACATGTCAAGATTTTTCAATAGCAAGTATTTCACATGTCAATGTTTCACAATTGTAAGGATGCTATATGTTGGTATTTCACAAAATTTAATTCTTGTGAAGCTTGTCAAGTTTAAACATTATGTTATTGGCTAAAATATCTAATTTAATGTTCAGTGGGGCCCATCATCCTTAACATATAAAACTATTGGTGTTTTCAAGGAACCTCCACATGTCATCATGGTGCAACACAAGGAAATGCAAAGGTCAACACATTCACAATATTGCACTATTAGCTAGAGCATCTAGGTCAATTTCCATCGAGGCCCATGTTTCTTTCAAAAGAAACAAATATGTCATGGAAAAAGGAATCCACAAGTCATCATGGCAAAAAAATAAAATACAAGGCTTGATACATACAAAATTCTATGTCATTTGTGAAAAGGTTAATCCATAAGTAGGTGGGCTTGACTAAAACATAAATTGAACAATGCAAGGATCCTTTATGGGACATGTCTCATCTTTGTGCGCCTTCATGAAGATGGTAGAACTAAATGGTAAAATTTGTTTGATTGTTCATTAGTGACAACAAATCATAAGGTTAATGGATTTGGTAGATCACTGTAAAATGATAATTCATCGAAGGGATACATAGCATCACCACATAGTTTGAAAGATGAAAGAAATTCAACTCCTTTTCTTGGTGCACCATTAGCTATTGAGTAACAAGATGGAACAATGGGCCTCATTTTTACCTAATAGATGTCAAAGACTCTTGACCATCCATCATTGTTATGAGATTTAATGGCTCAAACATTGAGGAGATCTTATCAGAATGGAGAAAGGAAAACCATTCACTATTAGTTTAGGATTAATTAGTCAACAAGTTCTTAGGATTTTACATATGAGACAAATGTCATCCTCGTATTCCTTGGAGATGTAGTAGTTAAGTCATGACTCCTAGTGCACATGGCTTACACAAGCTTAGTGATGCATTTCATGTAGGATTGAGATCTCATGCATCTTTAAGGTTGATGATTTCCGATTTTAATTTATAGTTTACTAGAATTTCTCTAAACAAATAGAAAATCATTCCATTGTTGTAACTTATGTAGTTTCAAGTAGGTAAGGATCATATTATTATAAAAGAAGATGTATGAATTCAATTGAGGGAATCTTTTCGAAAGAGAGAGAAACTAATAGAAATATTTTGGCCTTAATTGCTGATTATTAGAATTGATTGAATATTCGATAACTGTGCAAATTATGCCTTTGGTAGTTTATTCTCATCTCTATAATAAAGATAATCTGACATTTTGTGTATGTGTAAGTTTCTTCAATTTGTTCCTCTTTATAAAAAATCATGCGTTTATTTATTTAGTTTGATGAATAATATTTATGAATGATCTACAATAATGCATACATACACTCTTTGATGTCAAGAGAAAATATTATTATCAAACATAAAATGTTGTGCCATTTTATCATCAGTGAAGAGAAATAAAATCAAATGAGGAAATAAGAAAAAGATAAATTATTAACTCAAACCTTTTTACCTCAAATGACCTCGCTCCATGAACTAGCTAGCATAGAGTACACCCAATGCTCCACTTGATGTTCTCTTTTGATATTTTTGTTAGGTGGAATTTGGTTTCATAGACTAGTACCATGATGGTAATATGATGGTGGATTGGATATAATATAGGGAAATATAAGGGTATGATAGTAGAAGATGATTAGAAAATAGGACATGTAGCAAGGATATGAAGAGATGATAAAAATGAGAAGAAAAGCCTTCATTTATAGATTCTTGATGGTGAAAATGAAGGGTCAAGATACCATGTCTAAATGATGGATAGGATTGAATGAGAGTGGGGATATGGATTGAGTGCTGAGCTTGTAACAAGTGTCATTGCAGGGATGGAGGTTTAAGAGTTAAGTCTTCTCTCTAGATATGGTTGATTATGAGTATGGGGCTAGATGCAAGAAAAAGAGCATTTTGATATACAATTCTCCAAAGGAGGAATTACATTAAACAAGAGTGGAATAGAATATTTTCTAACAACTAAGTTATCCAAATTGAGCCTTGAATATTTTTAAGATTATTGGAAATATAATTGAACTAGGTTTATTGCATCTTGGATAGCTAGATAGAAGACCAAAGAGATATTTGTACATAAAAATAACCTAGACATTGAAGCTAACAGGTCCCCAATTATTGAATCACTCGATATGTATGTCAAAAATCAATGATTTCACCATGAAGCCATGCCCTACCTAGGAGACCTTCTATAAACATGTGTGTGCATATGATCCCTCTAGGATAATTACTCACAGTCTTAGGAGAGCTCTAAAAAAAGATTAGAGTGAAGAAACAATTAAAGCCTATTGAAATATAGGTAAGAAATGGTGGAGCTAGAGATAAATTATTGATAGGTTTATACATCAGGGGTGATCCCACAATGTCAGTTTAGAATTTTTGGGAGATTATAATTTTTGCAAAAATCACATATTTTTAGAAAATATAATGATTTAATCCATAAAAAGTTCCATTTGAAGAACTTCAATTGAAGAGGGTTTGATCAAACCACCTTAGATCAACACCCCTTGAATAGAACCCCACTAGTTTTAAACCATACCTATAACAGAGTCTCCTTTACACCTATCTATGTCACCAAAAAGTGTAGGGTTTAGCACTTTTTCACTCACTTTGGCCTTTTCCCTTAGATTTTGGCCTTGTTTTGCCTTGATTTAGTCTTGAATGCTTGCAAATCAACAACAATATAACGTTGTTTTACTAAGGTGTTGTGAAGTGTTGTAACACATCTTCCCACTTTTCTAAAACCCTTTCAACACAATTTACCTAAACAACACCCTTTTACCCCTTTCCAAGCCATGTGTCAAGGTGTTGTAAAGTGTTGTAAGGAATTTTCACATCTTCCTAGGCTTCTCATCAACAAATTAACCCTTTTATTATGTTAATTTGTCCCCTTAATGTACTTTTAGGCCCGACTTAAGTGTGTTTCAGGAGGCAAACCTGATAAACATCATTTAACCCCTTTTAATTCCTGACCACCACTTGAATTTTCCCAAGTGGACTAGGTCGCCACCTTGGGCGACCTAGTCCCTTTTGGTTTGAAATTCAAAATTTAAACATAAAATTGACATGAATTTACCTCCAAAACCCTAGTGTTAGCCTATCAAGAGACATTTTCAAGAAATTAGGGCATATCTTGTATAAATAAGGATTTTCATCCTCATTTTTCCTCTCTTCTTCCACATAACTCCAATTCTTGCATCTTCACAGTACTCTTGCACTCAAAATTCCAAAGCAAGCAATCAAACACAAGGGCATCTCAAGCAACCTCCACTGGAGCTGGTTCTTGCATGTTACAGATTTCAACAACAAAGGATTTGGTGAGCATCTACATTATTTTATCATTCAATTATCCTTTCCCTTTATTGTTTTCTTATTTGGGTTTAGGTACCATCAAAGGGGTTTGACTAAGGCAAACCACTATTCTCTAACCCTAACCCTTTCTTCCTCTTTGTAAGTGTGTTTTTCAGGTTTTTGTATGCTGGTTTGTTAAAGAGAAAGGTGCTAAGAAGGTGTTCTTACCTCATCAAAATCACTCAAGTCAACAAAGCCCTAGTTGAAGCTTGGAGACCTCTTTCAGCTCGTTTTCTATAGAATCTGACCCAAACACCTATTAGGATCTGAAGTGCAGACTGAAGGCTCCAATATCCACATCTGAATTCTTAGAAATTCGAAAGAGGAATAGGTCACCAACAATGGGGACCTAGTCCCTCTAAACCTATTTTTCAGGGATTTTCACATTTTTGGATACCCTTTTGGCAGAAACCCACTCCAGCAAAGTTTCTCGATAGAAGGACTAGGTCTCCCATTCTGGTGCAAGTGTCCTTGTGAAGATTTCCAACATATTCTAGAACACTCAGGAACTCCTCATCTACAACTTTCAATACCCAGGTGCACCATCTCCACTTTTTCCTATTTCCTTCTAGTTTGCATATATTTAGGTCATTTAGTTTACATTGCATATAGTTTAGATTTACATTACTTTACATTTCTTTAGTTAGTTTAGTTTCATTTCATTTCACCACTCAACCAAACTCCTCACACAAAACACAACCTGATTCAACCCCTTCCTTTGAATGAACCTACCCAAAGAGTCATATCACCAAAGTGGAAAGAGTATCATTCCTAAACCTAGAGGCCTAGTAAGGGGAATCCTCTTTCCCTTGTTAGCATAAATCTTTTTGATGGTTCATTTTGGTGAACCTGACTATAGACCACTTGTTAATCTTCTAATTTTTGCATTTCATCTTAGGAAAAATCTTGCATTGCATTACAATTTTGCATTGTTTGCATCCTAGGGTTTATAAAATAATGCATTAGTGAAAAGTTCATGTTAGCTTGCATTTTTTCATATATCTTTTCATTGAAAATTTCTAAATTTCTACATTTTCACCTTAGGAATGCATCATACAACATGAAACACATCAAAATCAATCAAAAACATCAATTTTGTTTGAAAAAAATCCCTATTCGGACTAGATCATCATTTTGGGTGACCTAGTCCTAGTTCACATCTTTAAGAGTCTGTTACAGTATCAAAAACCTTATTTATATGCTTCCTAGACCTCCTAGTACCTTTCAAGAAATTTCTGAGAACATAGGTGTTATGCTTCTAACTCAAAATAATCAATTTAGGGTGGTCATTTTTGATATACTTTCATCATTAGATCTGCAAAATGATTACATTTCTGAAATTGTGCTTAACATTGATAAATATACTTTTGACTTGTGTATATAGAATGTTTACATTCATAAAACTATGCATAAGTTTGCTAAAATTACTTTTCATTCTTTCATATATATTGTTTCCATTCTTAAAACTTAGCATATGTTTGATTAACATGCTCTATATATTCGTATCTACATTGTTCATATTGCTGCAATAGTGCATGAAATGGTTACACATATTTCTCATTTTTGTTTAAACAATACTAGTATCATAAAAATATAGATATGCTAAGAAACCTTGCCTACCTTCTCCCTATGAGAGCATTTTAGTGATAGAGAATACAACCTTGGAAATTTTGAACAATCATATTAGTTCTTCACCTAATCTCTCTCCTCTTGGTGATGCAGAGATTTTGGTATTAGAAGAACCAATTAATGAGAGTTATTAGAACCCTAGTTGTTTCTCTCCTCTTACCTCACTTAACCAACATGATAACACAACCATAAGGGATCATGAAAATCACTTTGTCCTTCTCCTAATATCTCTCCTAGTTGTAAGAAAGATACTTTGTTGTTAAAACATACAATCGATGAAATTCATGTGTCTCTTGTGCCCCTTCTCCTAGGGAACCCCTTATTAAACATGAAAATTTCACCATGGATCATTCTCCTACTTGCGATGGAGTCCCTTTAGAAGAACCAAACTTTCAATGTGAAGAACATTCAATTTGTAGTTCTCCTGAAAACTCTCCTCCTAGAGAGCCTATCATGGTGTAGGAACGTGTGAACCCTGACACCTATCCTTCAAACACTAAACCTTACGTAGGAGAAGATAATGAAATTCCATTAGAATCCCCTTCACCAATAAATCATACAAATAAATACAAGCTTCTTGAGGTTATGACTACACAAGTGGGATCTCTTTTAATTAGTGAGCGTCCTAAGTCTCCTCCCACTAGTGAATCACATAAAAAACTAAGAGATATCTTGAAATCCATGATGCAATCCAATCATAGCAATTTTGTGCAGCTGCTAAGTTGTAACTTAGTGACTCAAACTTAAATGGGTTTCCACACCACTCCTACACCATTATCCTTTTCTCAACTTAGAGTCCCTAGTGTTAAGGACCTTAAAAAGGCTCTTGCTGATATATCTGTATGGAAAATTATTCAATTTTCACCTACAACCAAATTTCTATTTCAAGAAATGATGCAAATATAGATGGAGGAGATCCAAACTTACATAAAATCAAACAAAATCACATCCCCCTCTCATCCCATTGAAGTGATCCAATCCGAAATCACATTCCCTAAACATGAATTGCCCTCACTTGAAATTCAACACAAGAATGATCCCTTGATGCTAAAGGTGGTCATTAATGACACTCTAGTCAGGCACACTCTCATAGAAAATGGATCAGAAATTAAATTTTGCAACATGGATCTCCTCAAAAAACTTGGCATGGACAAAAATTTCATTCACCTTAATAATGTTCATATTCGTGGCTTCGACAACATTAATAGGCAACCAGTATAGATGATCACATTACCTATTGAGGTTAGACTTGTAGTGTTTCCTACCTCTATCCATATCATGCAAGGACCTCTTCCATACAATTTTATCCTAGGGAGACCCTCAATTCAAGCTATGAAAGGACCCCCCTTTACCCTTCACCATATAATGAAATTTGAGTAGAATAACAAGATATACATAGTTGATGCAGATGAATGAAGCTATGAATCAACTAATCATAAAATTTCCAACTCCCCTCCTCCTTCCATTCCTAAATCAAAAATTATCCAAGTTTATGCTACTCCTTCACCTACAACAAAAAAATTTCATGATCATTGGGGGTCGTTAGATTCTACAGGTCTCCTTTCAATTCAACTTCCACAATCTCATTGTCTTGGTCCAAAGAGTCATATACAAACAATTAATTTTTTAGATACAATTTCTAGTAACGATTGGGGTCTTATGCCTCCCTTTAAAGGAGAGTGTGAAACCTCACAACCTAAACCAAAATAACCCTATGTTTTATATGCTCAATTGGGATCTACATCAACAATATTACCCCATGGTGGTGATGGGGGCTATATCTCCCCCATCCCTCATGATGAAATAACACATAATACTAAATAGGCTTTGTGTTCATATACATAAACAATCCTTCTCCAAAGACCACCACCCCTTCATCTCACTTAGAAGATTGTTATGGTATCAGCTACCATCTACCCCTAAAAAGGGATGCAATGTACACATAATGACAACTGATATATCATAATCTTTCAAGAAAGATTTAGGGTTACCCCTCTTCTCTCCATTTTCTTCAAACTTAAAACACATCATGAAACTTGGTGTTCTCCCTTTTTTTGGGGGCACCTAATTCCTCTCCCTAATGCGTAACTTCATTCTATTCAACTCACCTTTTCCCTGTACTAAATGGAGGCAAGGGATTAGGTAGCCTTATCCTCATATATCACTTGTCATTACCTATTTTGACTCGACGTTAACATCTCATGAACATACAAGAGCAATCTTGGGATGTGGATGATATGTCTTAAGTTAACTTGCATGTGACATATTATCCTTTCCATGATGTATCCTCACTTGGAAAAATATCACTTGGCATAGGGCTTTCCAAGTCGGCTCTCATGTCCTTCTTGATTCTTTATATTTTTCACTTATCTACTTTAAAGTAATTGCTCACAGTACAGCGTGTAGCAACTCCTTTAAAGTGGAGGCATACATTGGCACCATTTATTTCTTTTTCTTTTTCTTTTTCCTTAGTTCCTAGTGCAGCCTTGTCACTTCACATGATGCATTTTCTCACTTAGTGGACGACATTTGGTGTAATGTCCTTCATAAGTGTGACTTATCTTAGAATATTACATTCCTCTTAGTGGCATGATGTGATACACAACATCCCCTAAGTTGTGAATCTTCTATCCTTCGATAGGTCCTCTTTTGGGAGACATTAAATGCAATGTTCCCCAAGTCAAGGACCTCACACGAGCTAAAAAGGACTCTTTGGAACACTCTTTTTACATTTTGTATTTTATATATTGCACTTTTTCATTCGTGCATACATGGCCACCTTGCATAACACAACTTGCATGCCTATGGTGCCATATTTCACTTCTTCATAAGTTCTAAGCATCAAAGGCTTTGCTTGTCTCATGAACCACACCCTTATCTTTTGTGGCACCTTATCAAAGTTATCAAGAGGTATAACTTTGGTATGGTCAAGCATGAAGCCTAACTAGCGGCATGACTTTCCCAATAGCCACTTTTGTGCGTGTGTAAGTACATACTAACCCGCCTATGTTTCTCACCCTTTTTGGCATTGTCACCCAACGTAGAACCGAAAAGTCTCATCTCCCCATAGTGAGTACACCCTTTCCTTTCAGACAAACAACCTAAACTTGATCCCTAACTAGCTGGACAAATGATCGAAGCTTGATCTAACTTTTTTTCTCTCTCCACTCTTTCACATCACTCCTTGTGTGATTTTTTGTGCTTACGTTTAGTTTTCCATGGGATCTTGATCCTACGGGCTTGATCATCCCTCTTGATCATAGTCATCTCCCCTTACTAGAATGAATACATTAGATTCTTCTAGACACACATGATTGAGCTAATTTAGTGTGAGTTTGAAGCAAGTTCATCCTCTCACTAAAGTGGGGACTAAATGTGTCATGAAAACGTGTAGTCTTTGCCACTTTTTTACTCATTTTGGCCTTGTTTTGCTTTGATTTACTATTGAATTCTTGCAAATTGACAAGAATCTAACGGTGTTTTACTAAGGTGTTGTGAAGTGTTGTAACACATCTTCCTACTTTTCTAAGACCCTTTCAACACAACTTACCTAAACAACACCCTTTTACCCCTTTCCAAGCCTTGTTTCAAGGTGTTGTAAAGTGTTGCAAGGCATTTTCACATCTTCCTAGGCTTATCATCAACCAATTAACCCTTTTCTTATGTTAATTTGTCCCCTTAATGTACTTTTAGGCCCAACTTAAGTGTGTTTCGAGAGGAAAACCTAATAAAAATCATTTAACACCTTTTAATTCCTGACCACCACTTGAATTTTCCCACGTCAACTAGGTCACCACCTTGGGTGACCTTGTCCCTTTTGGCTTGAAATTCAAAATTAAAACATAAAATTAACAGGAATTTTCCTCCAAAACACTAGTGTCGGCCTATCAAGTGACATTTTCAGGAAATTAGTGCATATCTTGTATAGATAAGGGTTTTCATCCTCATTTTGCCTCTCTTCTTCGACATTACTCCAATTCTTACTGTAGATGCCAAAATCTACAAATGGTTAGTAAAATCACAAACCAACATGATAGAAGTAAACATCCTTATGAAATATTGCATCTAGTTAAACATGATAAATGAGACATTGAAACAACAAGAAGAGCTAAACAAAGCATATAAAACATGAATGCAAACCTATTCCATAGTGGATTGGTGATATCCTTTGTGTAGAAGGCATCCCTTTCCCAAGCCTTGCCAAGCAAATGAGATGCAAAGTGAACTCAAGTTGCCTATAATGAGGATGCTCCAAATTGTAGATGAAAAATGAGAGAAAAGGCATTGAGTTTATAGGATAGATTGAGAAATGTGGGACTAAAACCCAACAAATAGGAGAGAGCCACTTGTCACAATGTGATTGGCTCATGATTGTGCGAGTTTTGGCCAATCTGCCCATTTCAAATTTGAAAATGGCATTGAATGCATATGGTTGAGGGATTTGGGGGGAATTTTGCTTGGCCAACAAAGTCAAACAAGGGGAGTTAATGAGGGCATATTCATTGGGAATATGCCTTGTGAGAAAAATATGTGTTTTAATAAATCAAATTAAATGATTTATTGTGCAAGTGGATGGGACATGGGTTAGGCTTAGCATTAATTAGGGATTTTGACTAATTAAGCTAATGATTAGGTGGTATGACATTTGATTTGTATTTTTGTTTTAAATATAATGAGAGAAAAATGAATATTAGTCATTTAATTAAATACATGTGATTTAATTAAATCAAGAGACTTTAGGAGACTGATTAATTAATTGAGAAGAAAATGATCAACTATGATGTTTAATCAATAATGTTGATTTTGCATGTCTACATTTTCCCCCTTTTTGAAGCAATGTACTCGTTGCATTGGTTCAAAGAATGATGTCACTGACATCGAAATTAAAAAAATTATGATTTTTTCGGATGCCTCAGTGGAAATAAGTACGTTAGTATATTGCCCTCTCCAGAGATCAAGCGAAAAGATTCGATTTGAGGTCGATCTCGCAACAAAGAGGTTACAAATGGATGTATGGATGCTTAGACTATATGATCTATATGCTAATGATGATGTAAATGAGATTTTTTTAAGATGCTTAGAATAACAAATCTATATTATCATAAACAACTTAAATTATTATGCAATGCAGGTGAGATGGATGAGATGCATGATGTTGTCCCATGATGATATGATTTGATTATGAAGGATGCAAGATGGATGCAGGATGGATGCATTGTTAGCGCGAAAGAGGATAGAAGAATGAGAGGGATGAACCCCTAAATTCAAGAAGATGAAGAAGTCCAACAAGTCCATTAGTCATCAAGACTTTGGTGGATATGATGATGAATGATGATGATGTATTGCTTATCCATGGATGGGAGAGATAAAGAGAATAACTTTCTTTATGTTTGATAAAACACATAGGTGCGATGCATCAAGGTATAAAGAACCAGGATGGCGTTGCACCTAGTGTGATGGACTTTGACTCATCAAACAGATAGGAGTACTCTTGTTCACACTTGAAAAATGAAAGCTTATTCGGAATGAAGTTTAGATATTCTAAACCTCTCGGGCCAAAACATAAAAAGGCAAGCCTTCTTATGTGGTCAACAAGACACCTAAAACATCCTTCCTACAAACAAAACAAAGTACGCATGACAAATTTATTTTACAAGAATATCCAACAAGCACATTAGATAAAAATATAATGATCATTGCCCCATTCCTTTCTCTCTAAACCTATTTTGTTTAGGCATCATCGAGAGGTCCTTGGAATGAGCGAAAAACAAGATAAGTCAAAAAGACCAGATAAAGTAAGCAAACAAGCTAATGTTCTTCGTACCACTAGCCAAGGCTAAACTACGAGGTTACCTGATGCTGATGTCCATCGCCGGAAATTCACATTCATAGGACATGTTGTGATTAGGGTTTTGATGAGATTGATTGGATGATAAGCTATTGATACTCCAAGTTGACTAACTTGCTGACTCACTGAATCTAGACTTGAGACTTTGACGATTGAGCGTTCACTTTGGAACCTACTAGACTTGCTTCCGATTGCTTCAACAAAGGATGAAAGCGACGATTGATTTATTATGAGCGACATTTATTGTGGGTGAAAGTGAGATGAGAGGGGTGCAACATTTTGAGTTTTTTCAAATGTTTTGAGGCTGTTTTTGGTCTTTTGAAATGTTTTGAGGTTGTTTTGATTTTTGCGTTTTCTAATGTTTTTGGGGTTTTTATGAGATTTTATGAATGTTTTTGGATTTTTCGTCTAAGGGGCCAATCAAGGATTAGCCTTTCCTACGTTTAAGCTTAGAGATGATGTAGTTCAAATGACAATTGACTTGACTACTGATGAGATAAATGGGCAAATGGATTACCATTGCGACGGACGCCTAAAATGTGAAATAGATGGGCAAATGAATTCCATTGCGACGAACGCCTAAATAGATGGGCAGATGGATGCCATTGTGATGGATGCCTAAGGACTAACCTTATATGTGAAATAACCGGGCAAACGAATGCCATTGCGATGGATGCCTAAATAGATGGGAAAATAGATGCCATTGCGACAGACGCCTAAGGACTGACCTAAATGTCTCGGGGGATGATCAAAGATCAACCTTGCCTACATTCAAGCTCAGAGACAACGTAGTTCGGCCAAGGTGGAAGATTGACAAGACTCAATGATGAATTTTTTTTTAAAGATTTTTTGAGATTTTCAACATGTTTTTGGATTTTTGACGAATTTTCCAAATGTTTTTGGATTTTTTATTTTTTTGAATGTTTTTGAATTTTTGATGAATGTTTTGACAATTTGGATATGGATACATGATGATATCAGTGCTTTGTTTTGGGATTTTGTTGAAAACCAAGCTAAGGTTGATTGATCAATTTGATGGATTGATAGTTTGACTAAGTGTGTTAAGTCAAACAAAAGTGATAATGCACGCATAAAATTTAGGAAGTTGTGTTATCCTAGAGTAAACTCATACATGAGGGGGTAGTTTGAATAAGTGTGTTAAGTCAAACAATTTGATGATGGATTCGATAATTTGACTAAGTATGTTAAGTCAAATAAGATGATAATGCACTTGTAAATTCCAGGAAGTTGTGTTATCCTGAAGTAAACTCGTACACAATGGGGTGGTTTGACTAGGTGTGTTAAGTCAAACAAGGTGATAATTGCTTGGATTCTATTGATCAAGGTTGATGAAGCTTGATTTGGAATAAAATTGTTTTGATGATTTGATGTGACGCTGACGTGCAAGTTAGATGTGACTGATTTTGATTGTTCAAATTGATGTTCGACAAAAGATAAAGCTTGATAAGGAATGTCATCTCGTCAAAATATGCCATGGGCTAGTGACTTGGATTTTTTTTGGCTCACAAATTCTTTGACCAATTTTATTTTCATGTTTGCAAATGTTTGGATCACCACATAAGTTGGAGGATATATATCAAGATTTCCTCCTGAAGCGAGATGTAAATATTTTCCCCCAGTGTCTAGCAATGTTTGAACTACCATGGGTGGATTCTTGGATAGATGTATAGATAGATACAGTAAGCATGCAAAGGATGCCAAGGATTATCTTGTGATAAGATAAGGTGTTTGAACAAAGGATGCTCATTTCGATAATGCTTCAAATCTTAGATACCGTTGGGTAGGATGGGATCAATGAAAATGACCCATGTCAAGATGTTTACCATAAGCAAGTATAAAGTGTGCACCAAACTTTATCAAAATCAAGATAAGGTAGATAGATGGCAGTGGGTTGGATAAATGGTTTGTGGATGAACGGATGGAATGCTGGCCATATTATGTATGTGATAAGATGCTTTCTCCTGAAATGATAGGCTCGATTCTACACATGATGCATGTTTTCCAAGTTTTCATCATGGTACTTGTCCAAAATGCCACCGAAGTGGTTTTTGCTAGAGGACGATTTTTCTCTTTACTATTTTTCAATCCTTTTTTTGATTTTTTTTTTGGATTTTTTGAGAGATTATTAAGCTGATGTTGAATAACTTGGTGGTGCTGATGTAGATTCTTTTATCATAATGTGCCATCGATATCCTGCTTGAAGAAGCTACTTTGCCAAGATACGTGCACTTGAAAGAAGCCTTTGAGATTCCTGATTTGCTTTGCTGATACCGGAGTTAACTTCGTCTTTGTGTGCATATCGCGATAGAGTGCCTTTTGAATCCTTATGATGAAGGGTCATTGCCAACACATGGTCAGTGTGATATAATTGGATATTATGCATGGAGACAAGGATGGCGGAGTGTGTTTAGGAACAAAAGATGGATTGGTTGATAGTTTGGAACCTTTGACTCTCCAAACTTGGGAAGATGAGAAACAATGGATGGATAAGGAAGTATGCATGGAATTAGGACCAACTACTTGATATACCTTGTATGTCGCTTGAGAAGTCTGTTTTTTCCTTTGTGGATATCTTTGATGGATACTTTTCCATTTTTCATTTTTCCCCATAGTTTCTTTGACTGATGGAGTTTCATAGGGATAGTCATTCTTTGTATTCTTTGGTATCCATATGTATTTGATTTGTCCTTTATGCTTCAGTACTTCTTCTTCTTTAATGAAATTTTTCATGTTTTGATTCAAATCTTTCTTTTGGTGTTGGTCCCAATTCGTGGATGGAGATTCGTGACGTGGCGGGTTGTAGTACTGGCATTGGTTTCATCATCATAAGGATTCTTTGTGCTCCCTATGTTGATGTTTACCTGAGATGAAGTTGCCCCCAGTATGGTGGTAGTAGCACCAATATGTTTATATCCCTTGATTGCTGAATAACCAAGGCCTTGATGCTTAGGATTGCCAATAATTTGCATTGGTTCTAGGATACCCTGTTCATGTAGGCCTAATCCTTTTCCTTGATAATTCATCTATAGAAACATTTGTTTTCCAATAGGATATGATTTATCTTGGAAGCAGGGTGCTACTTCTTCTGTGCACTTTCGTGGACCTTCCAAAGTGTCAGCTTCTTTATTAATGAGATAGCTTCCCCTAAGAAAGGTGAGTGATCCAAGTTTATAAGTGATAGGATCATCCATATGTGGGATGAATGCCTAATTGATATCTTTAGCTTGATCTTGTGAAATATCAGATTTAGTTGCTTCTTCAAGTGATGTTAAAGATTCACTGTAAAATTCTTCCTCCTAATTCATTCTTGATATGATTTTGTATGATGCTTTTGATTGACAACTTCTATAGAAGCCTTCTTCACGATCCATTTCTGATATGTCTCCACAAGATATTTTTGATTCACAACTTCTGTAGAAGCCTTCTTCCTAATTTATTTCTGATATGTCTCCAGATTTTTCTACATTTTCATCATGTGTACAAATATTAAGAGTAGGAGACTCTTGTTCCTTAGTAATGATATCAAGAGTATGAGACTCTTGTTTTGAATGAAGATCATCTACGGGTCCATTCAAAGAAAGCATCTCATGGGTAGATGGGGGAGTATGTGCTATATGGATATGATCATCATTTGTGACATCTTGTATAGATAGAAGAGTTCCCATTAGATCATTGTAGTATCTCGGAGATACGATTTCTTGATCTTGATTAATTTCAGAATTTCTTTCAATATGGTTTGGATCAAGTTCTTGATACGGGTGAATTTCACAGGGTGGATTTCTCATGAAGGGTTCTTGTGTATCGTCCTTAGGCATGGGAAGTGGCTTAGTATCCACTTATTCTTTGAATGGATTTGGATCAAGTGTAAAGTCAAATATTCTTTCACTATTCTCAACTGTGAGGTCGAATGATGTCAATATGCCTTGGGAGGGACCATTGCTAGACCTTGATGGAATATGTTGATCATGCTTTGGAATAACTTCTTGAGATATGTACTCTAACTCGTTAGGTGATGTAGAGACATTGTCAACATGATCCTTTGTAGATGGATCTTGATCATCATTTTCAATGATTATGGTGGAAATCTGTTGCAAGCTTTGCTGAGGGAGTAAGGCCCACATTTGTTGCTAAGCCAACAATGCTTGTTGTTGGTCATGTTGTTGTTGTGCTAACAATGGTTTTTTTTGGTCTAGCTATTGAGCTACTTGTTGATGGATTGCTTGTAATAATGCTCAGAATTTTGCTTGCGCCTACCGAGCTTGGTGTTGGGCTTGAGCTTGTTGGGCTACTTGAGCCGCTTGTGCTTGCTGACCAGCTAGCTGTGCATCTTTTTGGTTTTGGAGCACCTTTTGCTGGGTGGTTTGTTGAGTGGCTTGAAACATAATGGAGAATGAATTAACCATTTTGTGTTTTGGCAGTGGTGGCGGTGGATTGGGAATGGTGTTGACCATTGGGCTTGCTTGGATGGTTGTTATCGGTTGTTGTGATATTGATGGAAAAATGAGAGGATTTGATATGATGCTTTGACTTATGAAGGTGGTGTTGCTCAGATTCGGTTGATTGATGGTTGGTAAAGGGGGAAGGCTCATGCCTTGATTTTTTGTTTGATAGATTTGTAAGTTTTGACTTTGATTTAAATCTACCAAAGGGAAAGGTCTTCCAAAATTTAGATTGGGTATGCTCACATTTGTACCATTGAGATTTGGAGGAGATAATGATCCCATGTATGGATTGTACAAATGCAAGTTTTGAAAATCAATTGGCATTGTAAGACTTGGATAGCTTGGTTGAATTGGATTACTCATGATGTAGGAATCAAGTTTATATTCCATGTTCCTCTTGTGTTTTGACCTTGTTGACCTTTGAGAGGTTTAGGACCAATGATGAGATGAAGGATGAAATGACATGGGTGTTTGGACTTTTAGGAACTTTGGATCAATGCTAGACTTAAGGACTTGGTTTGATTTTCATTTTGAGGATAGTTTGACTAGGTGTGTTAAGCCAAACAAGATGATGGTAAACTTGCAAACCCTAGGAAGTTGTGTTATCCTAGGGAAAAATCACATAAGAGAATGAATTGGCTAAGTGTGTTGAGCCAATCAAAGTGATCATGAACTAATAGACCTCAGGAAGTTGTGTTATCCTAGAGGAAAATTTGTTTAAGAGGGTTGATAATTTGACTAGGTTTGTTAATTCAAACAAGGTGATGTTGATTTTCCTAAAGTCTAGCATGAATGATGTTTCCAAAGTTCCAAAAGTTGTTAGTGAAAAGGAATTTGATAAATGTTTGGAGAGAGTGAAGAGTTTGACTTGATCCTAGATGACCCTATGAGGACCTACTTACAAGACCAAGGTAATGAAGAACATGCTTTTCCCTAAAAGTAGTTCAAACCAAAAGACTAATATTTGCATGAAAATTGTATGACCCAAAAGAGAACAAGCACATGTGTGGTTCAATTGTCTATTAACTTGCTTAGATTTGGTTCTTTTTACAATAAACACTTTCTTGATTATGCTTGAAACTGAATGTCCAATGTCCTAATTTTCTTTCATCCCACAAAGTGTATTAGGTGGAAATCGAGGAAATCAAGGCAAAGGTTACCTAGTGTTGACTTTGGGAGAGACAAATTGGGATGTCTGAATTTTTAGAAGCCTTCTAGAGATAAGAACCCCTAGGGACAAGCAGTAACATGTGGACACCTCCAAGGTATTTTTTCTTCCAAAGGTTTTGAAATTTTGATGATTCTTTGAATGTTTGTTTTCCATTGTTTTGGATCTAAGCAAAGTGTTTTCAATTCCAATGAAATGCACAACCCTAGGCTGAAAAGATAGTATTTGTTGGGTTCCCACTTGGAAAAATCCAGCTGCGCATATTCAGTGCGGATGATTAGATGCTTGACCACACAGGTGCCACCTTACAGTGCATTTGCTTCTCGGGTTAGCCAAGCATCAGTACCCATGAATCTCCCATGGAATACTTTTCATCTCTACAATAGAATCACATGTATATGTGGGGAAGCTTCAGAGGACATGACCTCTTGCACCAACAAATAGAAAGGATTTTGGCCATTGCTAAACAAGGGGTTTTAATTCGGACTTTCCATTCGTAGGAGTTGACCCATGCAGTGAGAGACCATTTTTTCCCTTCTCGTCAGAGCCAACCACATGATACTGGATTTTATTCCAGTACCCACTTTTATATCCCGGCTGGAAATACACTTGGCTTTAGTGTGTTACCGGTTGAGTCGTTCCCTTGGGTGAGTACTTTTTCCCACAAGGCAGGCCCTCTAGGATAAAAAAAAAATGAGAAAACATATTCATAGTTTGATCAACCTTTGTTTAGAAACAAAGGGAGAACACACGCAATAAGTTTGCTGACACTCGCAATATTTTTGTTCAATTTTAATTTTCCAAATCGAAATGTGAAGGCAATATTTTAAACAAACTAATATCACCAAAATACTTTTGATTCTCAAGATCGCTGTGAAGCACGAGAGAAGTGTATATGCCTTTTAAATGATATTACTTTGTGAAAAAAATTGCAAAGCATGAAAAACACTTGTTCTTTTTAGACCACAAAGTAGTGATGAGTTCGTTTTAGAAGCACCAAAAAAAGATGTGAAAATTGCCTTGTTCAATTTTTAGAACCCAAACTGAAATTTAGTAGGTTTCTAATGTTCAGTTTTAATCCAAATTTGAAAATAAATCCAATCAATGATTGATTTTAGACCCAAATTGAAAAGTGAGCTGGTTTGAAATAGAAAATGAAAGCAGGAATTGGAGCCTCAATTTATAACAACAAGCATTAAAAAATGCTTTTCTTTTTCATGTTTTCATCTTCAAGTTTTTCAACTTCGTTTTGTTTTCCTTTGTTTAATTTTGACGCTTGATTTCAATGCTTGATTTCGATGCCCTCCTTGATGTCAACCTAACCAGACTATTAGAAGCATGAAAAAATGTTTTATAAGAACAAAGGAATTTTGGTTATTGTCCATCTTATCAGTTGATAATGTCGTTCTTCCCCTGCGAGATTAAATTTCTAGCATTATAAAGATAAGATAAAAGCCCAATGTTCAATGATATCAATGCCTTCAAAATAAACATGAAATTCAAGATTTGTAAATGTTTAAAGTATAGACTCAAATAAAAGATGCAATCACTTTTCACTAATGCATTGAAGAGGAATATTGAAAGTAAAGCATCCAAACAAAATAAATGCCTTTTCTTAAGACAAAAGGATTGTAATTTGTCACAGTCGTTTACCTTCTTTGTTCATACTTTTATTCTGCACTAGTGAGATAAATGTCAAGTAAATCTTTGTTAGGACAAAGTTTGTTGTTTATTTCTTCAAAATGTGGTCTAAAGGATAAAAATTCATTGTCCACTAACCCAAAACTATAAATAACCTTATAGACAACTGTCTTTTCTTTATTTTCATTACTGTTGAATTAGGTAGGACTGTGTATACATCAAATCATGTTAGTTGAGCTTCTGACAAAAAGCAAGGAAGGTAGGTTCTACAGGAAAAGATATTCATTAATATCAGACATAAATGTTGAATACTTTTCGCTGATAATCTACCAGTATCTTGACAAAATCTGCAAATGGTTGGTAAACTCACAAACCAAAATGACAGAAGTAAACATCCTTATGAAATATTGCATCTAGTTAAACATGCTAAATGAGAAATTGACACAACAAGAAGAGCTAAACAAAGAATATAAAACATGAATGCAAACCTATTCCATAGTGGATTGGTGCTATCTTTTGTGTAGAAGGCATCCCTTTCCCAACCCTTGCCAAGCAAATGAGATGATAGACAATGAGATGCAAAGTGAACTCAAGTTGCCTATAATGAGGATGCTCCAAATTGTAGATGAAAAATGAGAGAAAAGGCATTGAATTTATAGGATAGATTGAGAGAGGAGAGGCCAAGATTGAGAAATGTGGGACTAAAACCCCAAAAATAGGAGAGAGCCACTTGTCACAATGTGATTGGCTCATGATTGTGCAAGTTTTGGCCAATGTGCCCATTTCAAATTTGAAAATGGCATTGAATGCATATGGTTGAGGGATTTGGGGGGAATTTTCTTGGCCAACAAAGTCAAACAAGGGGAGTTAATGAGGGCATATTCCTTGGGAATATGCCTTGTGAGGAAAATAGGTGTTTTAATAAATCAAATTAAATGATTTATTGTGCAAGTGGATGGGAGATGGGTTAGGCTTAGCATTTATTAGGGATTTTGACTAATTAAGCTAGTGATTAGGTGGTGTGACATTTGATTTGTATTTTTGTTTTAAATCAAATGAGAGAAAAATGAATATTAGTCATTTAATTAAATACATGTGATTTAATTGAATCAAGATACTTTAGGAGACTGATTAATTAATTTGATTTAATTAATTGAGAAGAAAATGATCAACTATGATGTTTAATCAATAATGTTGATTTTCCATGTCTTTGCTTGCATCTTCACAAGAACTCTTGCACTCAAGCTTCCAAAGCAAGCAATAAAGCACAAGGGCACCTCAAGCAACCTCCATTGGAGTTGGTTCTTGCATGTTGCAAATTTCAACAACAAAGGATTTGGTGAACATCTACATTATGTTATCATTTAATTATCCTTTCCTTTTATTGTTTTCGTATTTGGGTTCAGCTACCAGCAAAGCGGTTTGACTAAGGAAAATCCCTATTCTCTAACCCTAACCCTTTCTTCCTCTTTGCAGGTGTGTTTTGTAGGTTTTGGTATGTAGGTTTGTCAAAGAGAAAGGTGATAAGAAGGTGTTATTAGCTCATCAAAATCACTCAAGTCAACAAAGTCGTAGTTGAAGCTTGAAGACCTCTTTCAGTCCATTTTATGTAGAATCTGAACCATAAAATTTTTAGGATCCAAAGTGCAAACTAAAGGCTCCAATATCCACTTTTGAATTCTTAGAAATTTAGAAGAGGACTAGGTCACTAACAATGGCGACCTATTCTCTCTGAACCTATTTTTTAGGGATTTTCACATTTCTAGATATTCTTTTGGAAAAAATCCACTCCAACAAAGTTTCTCGACAATAGGACTAGGTCGCTCATTCTGGCATAAGTGTCACTGTGAAGATTTCCTATAGATTCTAGAACATTCAGGAGCTCATCATCTGCAAATTTCAATATCCAGGTTCACCATCTCTACTTTTTGCTATTTCCTTCTGGTTTGCATACATTTAGGTCATTTAGTTTACATTGCATGTAGTTTAGATTTACATTACTTTAGTTAGTTTAGTTTAATTTCATTTCAACACTCAACCACACTCCTGAGACACAAGACAACCTGATTCAACCCCTTCCCTTAAATAAACCTAGATCCAAAGAGTTGACGGGAAAACAACGATGGATCTATTGACCCAACAGTGCAGAATACGTTCCCTTAACACTAATACAACAAGGAAGTAGAGAAAAAACTAGTTCTAAAAGCTTCTAAAACTTTTGAGATGAATACAAACAACATAAATGAGATAACAGATTAATCATTAACAGATGACACAAGTATTTATGTGGGAAAACCTTTTCAGGTAAAAAACCCACCACACCAAGAAAAGACAATTTTGTATTAATTACAGTAATGAAGTATTAAATACAAAATTATTCAATCTTCACTCTCTGATCAGCTCATAGTAGCTCTCTCTGAATATGTTTACTCACTATTACAATACTCTTTCTAAGTATACAATCGAATTCTATATTAGACTTACATCGACTTGCCTTCTAACCATTACCTTTTGGTTTACAATTATAATAATGTATCTTACTGACAAATTCATACATCTCATTAACATTTCAACCATTCCCACAACCTCCAAGTTCATGCATCGAATATCCAATATGCAATCGATGTACACATATTGATTTCCTTTTCATCGAGCCATCTAGGCATTCAATTCCTTGCCATAATCGGGTTCCTATCAGCAGTCGAACAAGTCATGCAATTACTACCTTTACTATTTTGGCTTTGGCCAATTAACATTCTGACACTGAGCCACATGTGCTTTCTGCATTCACTGATCGCTCTGACTTTCTGTTCAAAATGGTCAAACTCGGTTGACCGATCTCTGAGCTCATCCAAGCTCATACTGTGCAACTGCCGAGCTCAACCGACCCAGTCGCATTGTAGCAGTGAGCTCATTCGAGCTCGCCCAAGACTACACCGTGCCCTATCAATTGATCGCCCCGTGCTACCGCTGCCCAGACCAACACTAACCATGATGTGGCAGTGGCCATCGAAAAGATCGCTGGTGGTCATACCGCGCTACCGTGGGGCCTGCCAGGCCACCCTGCTATAGGGTGGTAACTGCTAGGCCGACCACTGGTGGTGTCACTGTGGCCACCATGGTGAGAGGACACACCGTCCGCAATGGGGCGGTAATCACCAAGCCCACCGCTGGTGGTCGAACCACAGACAACATTGTGAGAGGAACCACTGTCTGCAGTATGGTGGTAACCACCGAGCCAAGCCGTTGATGACCTTACTACGCCATCACAGTGAGAGAACTCACCATGTGCGATAGGGTGGTAATTGCCTAGACAGTCATCGTGGTACTGCCAAGGCCAAGCCAAACAACCGTGGTAAAGCAGTAAAGGGTAAGAAAAATGAATTTTCGCTGAGTCCAAAGTATGAAGAGGCCCGAAACTAGAAATTGAGACATGATTTCCCAACAAGCTCCCACTTGGTGAAGATTTCCAGCTTCCTCTTGACTTCAAAAAAATCACTTACGGTCATAGGCCCCAAGGCCCAATGATTTTGTGCACCATCTGAACTTGTTTGTGCTCATGGGCTTTGTCAATGCATCTGCAACATTCTTCAAAGTGTTGACCTTTTCAAGACAGACTCTTCCATCTTCCAACATGTCCCTCATGAAGTGAAACTGAACATCAATGTGCTTCATCTTGGCATGGAATGTTGGGTTCTTTTCCAAAAAAATGGTACTTTGACTGTCATAGTGAATAGTAATATGCCCTACATTAAAATGAATGTCTAAACACAAATGCCTCTACCAAACTGCTTCCTTGTAGGCATGAGTTGCTACCATGTACTCTATCTTTGTCATGGATAAAGCAACTACAGTCTGTCGCTCGCTCATCCAACTGATTACTCCACCATTTAGCATGAATGTGTATCCACTGGTGGATCTCCTGTTGTTAATGTCCCTTGACCAATCAAAATCAACATATCCCTAAATGTTGAGTGTTCTCTATGATGCAACCAAATTGCCATGGTAACACATGGCATAATCTGAAGTCCCCTTAAAATACCTGAACACTCTCTTCACAACATCCCAATGTGATCTTTCCGGATTTTCCATGAAACGGCTTAGAACTCCCACTACTTGGGAAATATCTCATCTTGTACACACCATTGCATACATTAAACTACCAACATCACTTGCATAGGGCACACTGGTCATGTCCTCCACCTCAATAGAAGATTTTGGACAGTCTTCAACAAATATTTTTTTTCCCTGCATGACTGGAACAACTAGCTACTTGCAATAGTTCATACCAAATCTCTCAAGAACTATATTGACATACTTACTCCGACTAACCCAAAGCTTTATGTTTGTTCTGTCCCTGGTTATCTCCATTCCCGGAATTACCTAGCTGCACCAAGATCTTTCATTTCGAACTTTGCAAACAATTGAGATTTAAGATCAGAAATCATTGTCTTTCTATTTCCTATGAATAACATATCATCCATGTATAGTGTAATAAAAAACACATGATCATTTTCAGATTTATAATAAACACAATGATCAGATTTTGATCTTACAAATCCCATAGACAACATAAATGTGTCAAATTTCTGGTACCACATTCTAGGAGACTCCTTCAAACCATACACATGTTTCTTTAACTTACAAATCAGATTTTGTTTACCTTTATCAACAAAATGCTTAGGGTGAGACATATAAATTCCTTCTTCCTGCTCACCATGGAGAAATGTTGTCTTCACATCCATCTGCTCAATTTCAAAGTCATACACAGTTGCCAATGACAACAAAAATTTGATGGATGTCAGCTTTGCTTGTACAGGGGAAAAAATCTCTCCATAATCAATT
The DNA here is from genome assembly GCA_007115665.2 of Sequoiadendron giganteum. Lineage (NCBI taxonomy): Eukaryota > Viridiplantae > Streptophyta > Pinopsida > Cupressales > Cupressaceae > Sequoiadendron > Sequoiadendron giganteum. The sequence continues at coordinate 332,104,674 of CM021100.1, forward strand.
CCCTCAATTTGGGAAAATCCCTTTGCAACCAATCTTGCCTTATACTTCTCAACACTTCCATCAAGATTAGTTCTCTTTTTGAATACCCACTTGTAGCCAATAGGCTTTCACCCTATAGGCAATGGTTCCAAATCCTAGGTTTCATTCTTCTTCAATGAATCCATTTCTTCATTCATGGCTTCCAACCAAGAATTTGAATCAGTCATGCTGATTGCTTCTTTTACAGTCCTAGGCTTATCAGTGCTAGTAATTAAGGCATAGGCACAGTTCAAATCTAACAGTGAGAAACCATACCTTTCAGGTTTTTGTTTTTCTTGTGTAGACCTTCTTACAGGTTGAGGTTGTGGTTCTTCATCATTAGAACTTCTAGATCTGCTTGAACTCTCCTCAGTCTCAGGTACACCATGCAACTCTTCCCTTTCTGGAGTTTGGGGAATCTCAACTGCATCCTTCTTCTTGTCACTTTGATCTGTCTCAAGTTGTTAATCACTTATTGAAGGTTTCAGCTCATGAAATATGACGCTTCTATTGTATAGAACCTTCTTAGTAACAGAGTTCCAAAGCTTGTATGCCTTCACACCAACTCCATAGCCGATGAGAATACATTTAACAACCTTGTTATCTAGTTTTGATCTTTTCTCATTTGGAACATAAACATATGCCTCACATCCAAAGACATGAACATGCCTGAGAGAGTGCTTCTAACTAGACCATGCTTCCAAAGGTGTCTTATCAATAAGAGCAGAGCAAGGAGAATGATTTATCAGATAACATGTTGTAGCCATAGCCTCAACCTAGAACTTTTTCTCTAGACTAGCACTGCTCAGCATACTCCTTGCCTTTTCCATCAGCGTTCTATTTAACCTTTCAAAAACTCCATTTTGTTGTGGAGTATAAGGTGCTGTCTTATTCCTTCTAATTCCATGATCTGTACAATACCTTTCAAAATCTGCAGAACAAAACTCATTGCCATTATCTGTCCTCAAACATTTAATTTGCCTTCCAGTCTGATTCTCTACCAAAGATTTGAATTCTTTAAACTGACTGAACACTTCTAATTTACTTATAAGAAAGTATACAAATTCCCTTCTCGAACATTCATCAATAAAAAAAACATAATATCTAGACTTTGATAATAAAGGAACATTAACTAGACCAAACACATTGGAATGAACATAATCCAGTATACCAGAAGATTTATGAGGACTCGAGTAAAATGAAACATGGTGCTATTTTCCATAAATACAGTGTTCACAAAAATTGAACTCAAGGTCACAGTCATCAAGCCCTTCTACAAGATTTTTATTCTTCAAGGTTTTTAAACCTTTCTCACCTATGTGACCTAGTCTATGATGCCACAACATAGTCTTCTCTACTTGGAGTTTTACCTCCAAAGAATTTGCAGCCAAAGAAGTGTGTTCATCTTCCTCTATAGGAGCAAATTTGCTTGACTTTGTAGAGGTAATGTTACATTGAACAAGACGTGCATCCAACTTATACAGAGTGCCAAAATGAACACCCTTAGCCAGCACCATTACACCTTTAGCCATTTTACATCCTTTACTTGAGAAAGAAACTTCTACACCAGCATCATTTAACTTACTGATAGAAGGAACATTACGAGTCAGACTTGGTACGTGCATTACGCCACCAATTCCTTTGACTCTTCCGTTAGGAAACTGAATTTTGACTCTTCCTCTACCAACAATCTCCAACATTGACTCACTTGCCAGGTACACCTTTCCACCATCATACTTCTCATACTTGGAGAACCATTCTCTATGGGATGTCATGTAAAAGGACACACCTAAATCAACCAGCTAGACATCATCTGATGCCTGTGTTGTCAAGGATGATGTAATGAAGGCATCTGCATCGCTCTGAGAAGTCATTTTCTGAAGCATTCTTCTTCTTCTCCTCCTTACAATCCTTTCGAATGTGACTAGGTTTCCCATAGTTCCAGCATCTCACCTTGAAATTTTTACCAAGAGATTTAGATCTCCCTGCAGATTTAGATTTTGACTTCTTGTCCTTCTTCTTTCCTTTCTCCTTTGGTGTACCTCGAAAAGAAAGAGCCTATTTGGCCATCTTAGAAGACTTCCTTCGCATTTCTTCAGACAAAAGCGAAGCAACCATGTCATCCATCTTGAATATAGTGGTCGTGCTTCCAATAGCCATCACTAGATGATCCCAAGTGTCAGGTAATGAGCACAACAGGAGCATACAATGATCCTCCTCCTCAGTCTTTACACCTACAAATGCCAGCTAAGTAACACTCATGTTAAACGAGTTCAGATGGTCTGCAACAGATGCACCTTCTTCCATTTTCAAAGAGCACAACTTCTTCCTCAGGAATAACTTATTTACCAAAGACTTTCCCTGATAAATATCACCAAGCTTCTTCCATAATGAAGCTGCAGACGTATCCTCATGGATGTTCAGGAGTACAAAATCAACCAGACTTAGTCTTACCATACCTCTTTCTTTTATATCAGCAAGGTCCCAATCCCCTTGTGTCATACCTTGTGGCATAGTTCCAGACACTGCTATCCAGTGGTCTCTATCCACTAGCAAGTCTTCCATTTTTAGTTTCCATAACTCAAAGTTGCTGCCATTGAATTTTTCAATCTCTACTCTACCTGATGTACTTTCCATCTAAAATAGAAACAAGTTTAACAATGCAAGACTACCACTGAAACAGTATTAGCACAAAAAACTGGCCTTTTCTCTCAAGGATAACATAATTAGCAAGGCTCTGATACCACTTGAAGGGAAAAAAGGGATGGATCTATTGACCCAACAGTGTGGAATACATTCTCTTAACACTAATACAACAAAGAAGAAGAGAAAAAACAAGTTCTAAAAGCTTCTAAAACTTTTGAGATGAATACAAACAACATAAATGAGATAACAGATTAAGCATTCATAGATGACACAAGTATTTACATGGGAAAACCTTTTTAGGTAAAAAACCCACCACACCAAGAAAAGACAATTTTTTATTATAGAAACAAAGTATTACATACAAAATTATTCAGTCTTCACTCTCTGATCAGCTCACAACAACTCTATCTGAATTTGTTTACTCACTGTTACAATACTCTTTCTAAGTATACAATTGAATTCTATATCAGACTTACACAGACTTTCCTTCTAACCGTCACCTTTTGGTTTACAAATATAATAATGTATCTTACTAACAAAGTCATACATCTCATTAACATTTCAACCAATCCCACGTCCTTTAGGTTCATGCATCGAACATCCAATACGCAATCGATCTGCACAAATTGATTTACTTTTCATCGAGCCACCCAAGAATTCAATTCCTTAACATAATCGGGTTCCTGTCACCAGCCAAACAAGTCATGCAATTACTACCTTTACTGTTTTGGCTTTTGGCCAATCAACATTCTGACATTGAGCCATGTGTCCTTTCTGCATTCATTGATTGCTCTAACTTTCTGTTGAAAATGGTCAAGCTCGGTTGACCAAGCTCCAAGCTCATCCGAGCTCATACTGCGCAACTACCAAGCTCAACCAACCCAGCCACGGTGCAACGGTGAGCTCATCTGAGCTCACCCAAGACTACACCGTGCCCTATCAATTGATCGCCCCATGCTACCGCAGTGTGGTGGTGGCCACCGACAAGACCACTGGCAGTCATACTGCGCTACCGTGGGGGCCGCGAGGCCACCCCGTGGTAGGGCGGTAACTACCAGGCCGAATATTGGCGGTCTCACCGCGGTCACCATGGTGAGAAAACACACCGTCTGCGGTGGGGTGGTAACCGCCAAGCCCACCACTGGCGGTCTCACCGTAGACACTGCGGTGAGAGGAACCACCGCTAGTAGTATGGCAGTAACCACTGAGCCAAGCCGTTGGTAGCCTTACCACTCCACCATGGTAAGAGAACTCACCGCACGTGGTAGGTCAATAACTGCCTAGACAATCACCGTAGTACTGCCAAGGCCAAGCTTGACAACCGCAGTAAAGCGGTAAAGGGCAGGAAAAATAATTTTTCGCCAAGTCCAAAGTATGAAGAGGCTCGAAACTGGAAATTGAGACATGATTTCCCAACAAGAGTCATATCACCAAAGTGGAAAGAGCACTTGTCATTCTTAAGACAAGTGCTCCTTAGGTGAAAAATCCCATGGACCTAGTAAGGGGATTCCTCTTTCCCTTGTTAGCATATATCTTTTTGGTGGTTCATTTTGGTGAACCCGATCGTACACAACTTGTTAATCTTTTGATATTTATATTTCATCTTAGGAAAAAGCTTTCATTGCATTACAATTTTACATTGTTTGCATCCTAGGGTTTATAAAATAATGAATTAGTGAAAAGTTCACAATATCTTGCATTTTTTCATATATCGTTTCATTGAAAATCTCTCTAAAATTTTATATTTTCACCTTAGGAATGCATTATACAGCCTGAAGCACATAAAAACCAATCAAAAACATAATTTTTTTTTGAAAAAAATACCTATTAGGACTAGATCGCCATTTTGGGTGACCTAGTCCTAGTTCACATCTTTAACAGTCTCTTAAAACATCAGAAACCTTATTTCTGTGCTTCCTAGACCTCCTAGTACCATCTACTATAAGTCAAGAAATTTATGAGAACATAGGTTTTATGCTTCTAATTCAAAATCATCAATTCAAGGTGGTCATTTTTTATATACGTCATCATTAGATTTGCAAAATACTTACATTTTTGAAATTGTCCTTCACATTGATAAAAGTACTTTTCACTTTTTCTTATACAATGTTTACATTCATAAAACTATGCATAAGTTTGTTAAAATTACTTTTCATTCTTTCATATATATTATTTACATTCTTAAAACTTAGCATACAATGGATAAATATGCTCTGTATATTCATAGATCTACATTGTTCATATTGCTACAATAGTGCAAGAAATGGTTACATATATTTGTCATTTTTGTTCAAACAATGCTAGTATCATATAAATCTAGATATGCTAATAAATATTTCCTACCTGCTCCCTATGAGAGTTTTTTAGTGATAGAGAATACAACCTTGGATGTTACAAACAATCATATTAGTTCTTCCCCTAATCTTTCTCCTCTTGGTGATGCAAATATTTTGGTATTAGAAGAACCAATTAATGAGAGTTACGAGAACCCTAGTTATTTCTCTCCTCTTACCTCTCTTAACCAACATGATAACACAACCATAAGCGATCATGACAATCACCTTTTTCCTTCTCCTAATATCTCTCCTAGTTGTGATGAAGATACTTTTTCGTTAAAACATATAATCAATGAAATTCATGTGTTTCTTAGTTGTCCACCTTCTCCTAGGGAACTCCTTATTAAACATGACAATTGCACCATTGATCATTCTCCTACTTGTGATGGAGTCCCTTTAGAAGAACCAACCTTTGAATGTGTAGAACATTTGGTTTGTAGTTCTCTTGAAAACTATCCTCCTAGAGAGCCTATCATGGTGCAGGAACTTGTGAACCTTGAATCCTTCAAACACTAAACCTTCCCTAGGAGAAGATAATAAAATTCCATTAGAATCTCCTTCACCAATAAATCATAAAAATAAAGACAAGGTCTTTGAGGTTATGACTACACAAGTGGGATCTCCTTTAATTAGTGAGCCTCCTAAGTCACCTCCCACTAGTGAACCATATAAAAAGCTAAGGGATATCTTAACATCCATTATGAAATCCAATCATAACAATATTTTGCAACTGCGAAGTTGTAACTTAGTGACTCAAACTTATAGGGGATCCCACACCACTCCTATGTCATTACCCTTTTCTCAACATAGATTCCCTAGTGTTGAGGACCTTAAAAAGGCTCCTACTAATATATCTGTATGGAAAGTTATTCAACTTTCACCTATAGCCAAATTTATATTTCAAGAAATGGTGCAAATATAGATGGAGGAGATCCAATCTCACATAAAATCAAACAGCATCACATCCCCCTCTCAACCCATGCAAGTGACCCAATCCAAAATCACATTCTCTAAACATGAATTGTCCTCACTTGAGATTCAACACAAGAATGATCCCTTGATGATAAAGGTGATCATTAATGACACTCTAGTCGGGCACACTCTCATAGATAATGGATCAGAAATTAATGTTTGCAGCATGGATCTCCTCAACAAACTTGGCATTGACAAAAATCTCATTCACCTTAAGAATATTCATATTAATGGCTTCAACAACATTAATAGGCAACCACTAGGGATGATCACATTACCTATTGAGGTTGGACTTGTAGTGTTTCCTACCTCTATCCATATCATGCAGGGACCCCTTCCATACAATCTTCTCCTAGGGAGACCTTGGATTCATGCTATGAAAGGAGTCCACTCTACCCTTCACCGTACAATGAAATTTGAGTACAATAACAAGATATACATGGGTGATCCCATAATATTGGTTTACACGGTTTGGGAAAACTAGACACTAAACTAATTTTTTTAACTAAATCTTCACTTTCGGGCTCCTATAGTGGCTAAACCGTGAGGAATTTGGAGATGATGAAATCCAGTGATTTGTGAATTTTTGTCTATAGATTCTAAATATTATTTAAAAAAAAAAATTGGAATCAGATTACACTTTTTTCATCTCCTTTGAAACCTAGCTTTTATTAGTAAACACCATTTTTAAAGAGTGATGCACACTATATACAACATAACCTTTTTTGTATGAAGGATAAAATTCTCCTTTTTTTGAATTTAGATTTGTTTCTACGATATCTAACTAGTTCATTTGGTTTCATAGTTTTTTATTAAATATTTTTTCCTTAATCAAGTTTCAAAGTCAAACTAATTACAATTCAGAGATAGGAAGACTGCATACAACATAACTTTTTTTTATGTATAAAAATTCAATTTATTTTTTTAATGGATCAGGGACATCAATACCTAGCCTGAAGATATTTTTTTAAATTTTATTTTGATAATCTACTATTTTTCCACATGTGCAGAACAAAGAGCTTGATTTTTAGTGAAAAACCTGCATTCACAAGAAATAAAAAATAAATATAATAATCAAATTTAATTTAATTAAAATTATATATTTTTGGAATCTTATAATAAGGGCTACACACTTCCAAAAATTAATCTTTAAATGAATTCATTTCATCCCCCAAAAGTTAAATCAAAAGTGGTTTTTTATTAGCATTTTGATAGGTGTAAAGGAGACTCCATTATAGGTACGGTTTATGAACCACCAAAAACATATACGAACAATGGAAAGAGTATTCCCCAAATAGTTTTCTAGGGTTTTTCACCCTAGAAGCACTTAGTGTGGGAATGACACTCTTTCCACTTTGGTGATATGCTCTTGGGTAGGTTCATTCAAAGGGAGGAAGGTTGATTGATGAGGGTTGTGATATGTGTGTGTATTGTGTGGATAAAACTGAAATAAAATGATACTAATCTAATGTATACAATGTAAATAAAGTAAATCTAAACTAATGCAAAGCTACTCTAGAATGACCTAAGTGTATGTTTTATGGAATATAACAAAGGAGGATAGAAGGTGTGTACCTAGAAAAGTGATGTTGTGGATGAATGCTCTCAAGATCTCCCTGGAAATGTCTAAACTGAGCAAAAGGAAACTTACGCCAACTAGGATGACCTAGTCCTCCAACTCAAATTTTTTTCCAAAATAGGCTTTAGAGAAATGGGTGCCCAAAAATACAGAAACCCTTTTTCGGGCTTAGCACAAGGACAAGGTCGCCTATAGTGGTGACCTAGTCATCTTGTAGCTTTATGAGGAATTAGGATTTGATTTTGCGGGTCCTAGTTGATGTTCCCATTTTCTACAACAATCCATGACAGGAACTCCTGAAAGTGACTTGTCGGTTGTCTTTTTGTCCTTCCTAGGGTTTGAAGCTTGGATGTGACTTGAGCATAATGTTTTTACTTCTTGCAACACTTTGTACTTCACCAAATCTACATCAAAATACCTACAAACACATGCAAAGACCAAGAAATTTTTGGGGTTAGGAAATAGGGGTTTTCCTAAGTCAAACCCCTTTGTAGGTGATTAAACCCAAATGAGATGAAAGCAAAGGAATGAAAGTTTTAATGATAAACTTAAAGGAAATGCTTACCAAACCTTTATTGTTGATGTTTCGCAACATGTAAGAGCAGCTCCAATGGAGGTTTCTTGTGAAACCCTAATGCTTGTTTTCTTGCTTTGGAAGACTTGGATGCTAGAGTGCTTGTCAAGAAGAGTGAAGGTGGAAAATGATCCAAGAAGAGGAAGAAGAGAAAAATGAACTAAGAAGAAGGAAAAATGAGGATGAAAACCCTTATTTGTACATTCTAAACCATAATTTTCTTGAAAGTGACTTATGATAGGCCGACCTTAGGGATTTGAGGCAAATTCCCACAAGTTTTATGTTTAAAATTTAAAATTTATGCCTAAAGGGACTAGGTCACCCAAAGTGGCAACCTAGTCCACTTGGGAAAATCCAAGTGGTGGTCGAGAATTTAATAGTGATTAATGAGGTTAATCAGTCTTGCCTTTGGAAACACACTTTAATCGGACCTAAAATTACATTAAAGGGACAAAATTAGCATTGAAAAGGGTTAATTTAGGGGTGATAAGCCTAGATAAGTGTGAAAATGCATCACAACACTTTACAACACTTTGGTGCAAGGTTTGGAAAGGGGTAAAAGGGTGTTGTTTAGGTAAACTATGTTGAAAGGGTCTTAGAAAAGTCAAGAAATGCATTACAACACTTCAGAACACCTTAGTAAAACATCATTAGGTTATTGATGAATTACAAGCTCACAATGATGAATCAAGGTAAACAAGGCCAAAATCTAGTGGAAAAGGAAAAAATGAGTGAAAAAATGCCAAGGTATACACTTTTTGGCGACATGTTTAGCCCCCACTTTAGTGAGAGTATGAATGTACTTCAAACTTACACTATACTAGCTGAATCATGCATGTTGAGTGAGATCTAATGCACTTGTGCTAGCAAGGTGAGATGACTATGATCAAGCCCCTAGGATCAAGATCCCATGGAAAACTAAACATTATAGTAGATCATACAAGGAGTGATGTGAAAAGGTGGAGAAAATTTGGATCAAGCTTCGATAGTTTGTCTGTTGGGTGAGGATTCCAAAATGTGGTGAGATACATACACATGGTTGGTATGCGATCACACACAAAAAGTTGGCTATGGGGAAATTCGTGTCGCTAGTTGGGCTTCCTGCTCAGCCATACCAAAGTTATACCTTCTAATAAATTTGATAAGGCACCACAAAATACAAGGGTGTGGTTCATGAGACAAGCAAAGCCTTGGATGCTTAGATCCCATGAATAAGTGCAAGATGGCACCAAAACCGTGCAAGTTGTGTTATGCAAGGTGGCCATGTATGCAATGTGCAAAATGAAAAATAAAAAAAGGTAAAATGCAAAAGGGATGTTCGAAGGAGTCTTGTTTAGTTCATGCAAGGTCTTTTACTTAGGAAGCATTGCATCTAATGTGTCTAAGAGAGGTTTGATCAAAGAATAGAAAAAATCACAACTTAGGGGATGCAATGTGTCGCATCAGGCCACTAAGAGGAATGCAATATGCTAGGATAGTTTACTTTCATGAAGGACGTTATACCTAATGTCATTCACAAAGTGAGTGACTAATTGTATGAAGTGGCAAGGCCACACTAGGAACCAAGGACAAAGGAAAATGCAAAAATAAATAGTGCTAGGGTATGTCCCCACTTTAAAGGAATTGCTACACACTGTTTTGTGAGCAATTTCTTTAAAGTAGAAGAGGGTAAGAATACAGAAAGGACATGAGATCATACTTGGGAAGCCCTATGCCAAATGATATTTTTCCAAGTGATACTCTGTAATCGAAAGGATAGTATGTCACATGCGAGTTAACCTTAAGACATGTAGTCCACATCTCAAGCTTTCTCTTGTATGTTCATGAGATGTTAAAATCTAGTCAAAAGATGTAACGACTGGTGAGATATGAGGACAAGGCTAACGAACCCCTTTCCCCCACTTAGTGCAAGGAAAAGGTGATCCGAAGAGGAGGAAGGTATGTATTAGGGAGAGGAATTAGGTGCCCCTACAAAAGGGATAACACCAAGCTCCATGAGATGGTTGAAGTTTATAGTTTGATGGAAAGAGAGAGGAGGGAGGTAATCCTAAATATTTCTTGGAAGAGTATGATATACATCAGGTGGCATTATGCATTCATTGTATCCATGTGTAGGAAGGAGATGGTGGTCAATACCATAAAAATATTCCAAGTTAGATGAAGGGGTTGGTTTGTTTGGAGAAGGATTGGTTGTTGTATAAGAACAAAAATAATTTTGAGTGTTAAGAATTGGTCCTCCATGAGGGATGGGAGTTATATAGCTCCCATCACCATCATGGGGTAATGGTGTTGATGTAGAACCAATTTGAGCATAGAAGACATTGGTTGGTTTTGGTATAGGTCATGAGGTTTCACACTCTCCTCCAAAGGGAGGTGGAAGACCCCAAGTGTTATTATAAATTGTATCTGAAAATGAATTGGTTGTGTATGACTCTTTGGACCAAGAGGGTGAGATTGTAGAGTTTGTATTAGGAGGTGTCGAATCTAATGACCCCCAATGATTGTGAAAGAGTTTTAGTGTAGGTGAAGGAGTAGCATCAACTTGGATAAGTTTAGATTTAGGAATGAAAGGAGTAGGGGAGTTGGAAATGTTGTGATTAGTTGATGCATAGCATTTTGCATCTGCATCAACTATATATATCTTGTTATTGTACTCAAATTTCAATGAGTGATGAAGGGTAGATGGGACTCCTTTCATAGCATGAATCCAGGGTCTCCCCAGGATAAGATGGTATAGAAGGGGTCCTTGCATGATATGGATGGGAGTAGGCAACACTACAGGTCTAACCTTGATAGGTAATGTAATCATCCCTAGTGGTTTCCTATTAACATTGTCAAAGCCATGAATATGGACATCATTAGGCTGAATGAGATTTCTTTCCATGCCAAGTCTGTGAAGGAGATCCATGATACAAAGATTAATTTTTGATCCATTGTCTATGAGAGTGTTCCCAACTAGAGATTCATTAATGATCACCTTTATGATCAAGGGATCATTCTTGTTTTGAACCTCAAGTGAGGGCAACTCATGTTTAGAGAATGTGATATCGGATTGGGTTACTTTCATGGGACAAATTGGGGATGGGATATTGTTCGATTTTATCTAGGATTTAATCTCCTCCATATGTATGTGTACCATTTATTGAAATAAAAATTTGGTTGTAGGAGTAAGTTGAATAAGTTCCCATACAAATATGTTTGCAGGAGCCTTTTTAAGGTCCTCAACACTAGGGACTCTAAGATGAGAAAAGGGAAATGGCTTAGGAGTGGTGGGTGATCCCCTAGGTTTTTGAGTCACTAGGTTACAACTTAGTGGTTGCAAAAAATTGGTATTCAGGTGGAGTGCATCATGGATTTCAAGATAGATCTGAATTTTTTATGTGTTTCACTAATGGGAGAAGAGTTAGGAGGCTCACTAATTAAAGGAGATCCCACTTGTGTGGTCATAACTTCAAGAATCTTGTCTTTATGTTCACGAATGATTAAGGAAGGGGATTTGAATGTCTCTTGATTATCATCTCTTAGGGAAGGTTTGGTGTTTGAAGGATAGGTGTCAAGGGTCACACGTTCTTGCACCATGATATTCTCCCTAGGAGGAGAGTTTTTAGAAGAACGAAAAAATCAAATGTTCTTTACATTCAAAGGTTGGTTATTTTAAAGGGACTCCATCACAAGTAGAATAATGACTAATGGTGTGCTTTTTGTGTTTAATAAGGGGTTCCCTAGGAGGAGGGGGACAATGAAGATACTCATGTCATTCACCAGTTGTAACTTCTATCGACAAAGAATCATCTTCACACCTAGGAGAGATAATTGGAGAAGGACAAATGTGATGGTCATGATCTCGTTTGGTGGTATATTCTTGTTTATTAAGAGAGGTAAAAGGAGAGAAACAACTAGGGTTATCAAAACTCTCATTAATTGGTTCTTCAGATAGCAAAATATTTGCATCACCAAGAGGAGAGAGATTAGGGGAAAAACTAATATAATTGTTCGAAATGTCCAAGGTTGTATTCTCTATCATTGAAATGCTCTCATAGGGAGGGGGGGAAGTTTGCTTAGCATATCTAGATATATAAGACACTAACATTGTTTGAATTTTTATTTATTTATTTTTTAATCATGTCATGCAGTGTTTCAACAATATGAACAATGTAGATGCAAAACTATAGAACATGTATATCCAATGTATGCTAAGTTTGAAGAATGTAAAAAATTCATATGAAAGAATTAAAAGTAATTTTAGAAAAATTACACATAATATTATGAATGTAAATACTGTATAAGAAAAATTGAAAAGTACTTTAATGAAGATTATGCACATTTTTAGAAATGTAATCATTTTGCAGATCTAGTAATGAAGGTATATCAAAAATGACTACCCTAAACTGATGATTTTGAGTGAGAAGCCTAAAACCTATGTTCTCAGAAATTTCAAGACTTATAGTATATGGTACTAGGAGGTATAGGAAGCATAGAAATGAGGTTTTAGAGGCTGTAATAGGTAATTTAAAATCTAAGCAGGGACTAGGTCGCCTAGAATGGAGAACTAGTCCCAATAGGGATTTTTTTCAAATTTTCTATTTTTTAAAGTGGTTTTGATGTGTTTCACACTATATGATGGATTTCTAGATGAAAATGTAGATTTTTAGATATTTTCAATGAAAATATTTATGCAAAAATGCAAACTAACATGAATTTTTCACTAGTGAAATATTTTATAAACCCTAAGATGCAAACCATGCAAATTTTTAATGTAATGCAAGCTACCTCCTAAGATTAAATGCAATATCAGAAAGTTAAAAAGTGTTAGATAGTTGAGTTCACCAAAATGAACCACCAAAAACATATACAAACAAGGGAAAAAGGATTCCCCAAATAGGCTCCTAGGATTTTTCACCTAGGAGAACTTACTGTAGGAATAACTTTCTTTTCTCTTTGGTGATATTTTCTTGCGTAGGTTCATTCAAAGGGAGGATGGTTGATTGATGAGGTTTGTGATATGTGTGTGTATTGTGTGGCAAAAACTAAAATAAAATGATGCTAATCTAATGTATGCAATGTAAACAAAGTAAATATAAACTAATGCAAAGCTACTCTTGAATGACCTAAGTGTGTGTTTTCTAGAACATAACAGAGGGGGATAGAAGGTGTGTACCTAGAAAAGTGATTTTTTAGATGAATCCTCTCTGTATCTCCTAGGAAATGTCTGAATTGAGAAAAAAGACACTTACGCCAACTGGGGCAACCTAGTCCTCCAACCTAGAAATTTTGCCAAAACAGGTTTCAGAGAAATGTGTGCCCAACAATGTACAAACCCTTTTCTAGGCTTAGCATAGGGACAAGTTCTCCAATAGTGGCAGCCTAGTCCTCTTGTAGCTTTTTGAGGAATTAGGCTTTGATTTTGTGGGTCTCGGTTGATGTTCCCATTTTCTGCAGCAATCTGTGATAGGAATTCCTGAAAGTGACATGTAGGTTGTCTTTTTGTCCTTCCTAGGGTTTGAAGCTTGGATGTGACTTGAGGAGAATGTTGGTACTTCTTGAAACACTTTTTACTTCACCAAATTTGTATCAAAATACTTGCAAACACATGCAAAGACCAAAAAATTGTTTGGGTTAGGAAATAGGGATTTTCCCAAGTCAAACGCCTTTGTAGGTGATTAAACCCAAATGAGATGAAAGCAAAGGAATGTAAGTTTGAATGATAAAATTAAAGGAAATGCTTACCAAACCTTTTTTGTTCATGGTTTGCAACATGCAATAGCAACTCCAATGGAGGTTGCTTGTGAAACTCTAATGCTTGTTTGCTTGATTTGGAAGACTTGGATGCTAGAGTGCTTGTCAAGAAGAGTGAAGGTGAAAAATGAGCCAAGAAGAGGAAGAAGAGAAAAATAAACTAAGAAAAAGGAAAAATGAGGATGAAAGACCTTATTTGTACATGCTAAACCCTAATTTTCTTGAAAATGACTTATGATAGGAAAACCTTAGGTTTTTCGGGGTATATTTCCGCAAGTTTTATGTTTTAATTTTGAAATTTATGCCTAAAGTGACTAGGTCCCCCAAAGTAGTGACCTAGTCCACTTGGGGAAATCCAAGTGGTGGTTGGGAATTTAATAGTGATTAATGAGGTTAATTGGCCTTGCTTCCTGAAACACACTTTAATAGGGACTAAAAGTACATTAAAGGGACAAAATTAGCATTGAAAAGGGTTAATTTAGGGGTGATAATCCTAGATAAGTGTGAAAATGAATCACAACACTTTACAACACTTTTGTACAAGGCTCAAAAAGGGGTAAAAGGGTGTTTTTAAGGTAAATTATGTTGAAAGGGTCTTAGAAAAGTCAAGAAATGTGTTACAAAACTTCATAACACATTAGTAAAACACCATTAGGATTGATGAATTTCAAGCTTACAAGGTTGAATCAAGGTAAACAAGGCCAAAATGAGTGAAAAAGTGCCAAGGTATATACTTTTTGGTGACATAGTTTAAAACTAGTGGGGTTTTATCCAAGGGGGCTTGGTCTAATGTGGTTTGATCAAACCCTCTTCAATTTAAATTCTTTAAATGGAACTTTTAAAGGCCTAAATCATTATATTTTCCAAAAATATGTGATTTCAGGAAAAAATAGGATCTCCTAGAAAGTGTAAACCACAATTGTGGCAACACCCACATAGTTCATGCAGATGAATGAAGCTATGAATCAACTAATCATAAAATTTCCAACTCCCATACTCCTTTCATTTCTAGATTAAAACTTATCCAAGTTGATGCTACTCCTTCACCTACAAAAACCCTCTTTCGTGATCATTGGGGGTCATTATATTCTACACCTCCTTTCAATACAACTTCCATAATATCACCCTCTTGGTTAAAAGAGTCATTTACAAAAAAACCATTTTTAGATACAAGTTCTAATAATGACTCGGGTGTTATGCCTCCCTTTAAAGGAGAGTGTGAAACCTCACAACATAAACCAAAAATCTCCTATTTGTTATATGTTCAACTTGGTTCTACATCAACAACATTACCCCATGGTGGTGATGGGGGCTATATCTCCCCCATCCCTCATGACGAAACAACACAACACAAAATAGGCTTTATGTTCCTATACAAAAAATAATATTTCTCCAAAGACCACCACCCCTTCATCTTAATTAGAAGATTTTTATGGTATTGGCTACCATCTCCCTCCTACAAATGGATGCAATTTACAAATAATCCCAACTGACATATCATACTCTCTCAAGAAACATTTAGGGTTACCTCCCTTCTCTCCATTTTCTTCAAACTTAAAACACCTCACAGAACTTGGTGTTCTCCTTTCTATTGGGGCACCTAATCCCTCTCCCTGATGTTTACCTTCATCCTACTCCACTCACCTTTTACATGCACTAAGTGGAGGCAAGGGGTTAGGTAGCCTTGTCCTCATATGCCACTTGTCATTACCTCTTTTTACTAGACAATAACATCTCATGAACATACAAGAGCAAGCTTGGGATGTGGATGACATGTCTTAAGTTAAATCACATGTGACATATTATGCTTTGCATGACATGCCTTTCTTGGAAACATGTCACTTGGCATAGGGAATTGGAAGTTGGCTCTCATGTCCTTCTTTCTTCATTGCATTTTTCACTTCTCTACTTTAAAGTGGGGGCATATATTGGCACCATTTTTTTTGCATTTTTTTTTTCTTTGTCCTTAGTTCCTAGTGCAGCCTTGTCACTTCACATGATGCATTTTCTCACTTAGTGGATGACATTTGGTGTAATTCCCTTCATAAGAGTGACTTATCTTAGCATATTACATTCTTCTTAGTTGCCTGATGTGACACACTACATCCCCTAAGTTGTGAATCTTCTATCCTTCAATAGGTCCTCTTTTGGGAGACATTAGACACAATATTCCCCAAGTCAAATACCTCACATGAACTAAACAAAACTCCTTGGAACACTCTTTTTACATTTTTCATTTTTCATTTTGTGTTTTTACATGTTGCACTTTTTCATTCGTGCATGCATGGCCTCCTTGCATAACACAACTTGCATGCCTATGGTGCCATCTTTCACTTGTTCATGATTTATAAGTATCCAAGGATTTGCTTGTCTCATGAACCACACCCTTGTCTTTTGTGGCACCTTATCAAAGTTATCAGGAGGTATAACTTTGGTATGGTCAAGCGGGAAGCCCAACTAGCGACACAAATTTCCCCATAGCCAACTTTGCACATGTGTGAGTACATACCAATTGAGCGTATGTTTCTCATCATTTTTGGAATTCTCACTTGACGAAAAACCGAAAGTCTCATCAGCCTAGAGTGAGCACACCCTTTCCTTTTGGAGAAATAACCTAGACCTGATCGACAACTAGCTGGACAAATGATCGAAGTTTGATATTTTTCTCTCTCTCCACTCTTTCACATCACTCCTTGTGTGATCTTTTGTGCTTATGTTTGGTTTTCTGTGGGATCTTGATCCTAGGGGATTTATCATTCCTCTTGGTCATAGTCATCTCACCTTACTAACATGAATACATTAGATCCCACTCGACATGCATGATTCAACTACTTTGGTGTTAGTTTGAAGCAAGTTCATCCTGGGGGCTAAATGTGTCACCAAAAAGTGTAGTATTTGTCATTTTTTCACTCATTTTGGCCTTTTCCCTTGGATTTTGGCCTTGTTTTTCCTTGATTGAGTCTTGAATTCTTGAAAATAAAAAACAATATAATGGTGTTTTACTAAGGTGTTGTGAAGTGTTGTAACAAATCTTCCCACTTTTCTAAGACCCTTTGAACATAGTTTACCTAAAGAACACCCTTTTACCCCTTTCCAAGCTTTTTATCAAGATGTTGTAAAGTGTTGTGAGTCATTTTCACATCTTCCTAGGCTTATCATCAACCAATGAACACTTTTCATATGTTAATTTATTTTGTTAATATAGTTTTAGGCTCGACTTAAGTGCGTTTCAGGAGGTAAACCTAATAAACATCATTTAACACCTTTTTATTCCTAGCCACCACACAAATTTTTCCAAGTGGACTATGTCACCACCTTGGGAAACCTAGTCCCTTTTGGCTTGAAATTCGACATTAAAACATAAAATTAATGGGAATTTTCCTCCAAAACCCTAGTGTCGGCCTATCAAGTGACATTTTCGGGAAATTAGGGCATATCTTGTATAAATAAGGGTTTTCATCCTCATTTTTCCTCTCCTCTTCCACATAATTCCAATTCTTGCATCTTCACAAGTACTCTTTCACCCAAGCTTCCAAATCAAGCAATCAAGCACAAGGGCACCTCAAACAACCTCCATTGGAGCTAGTTCTTGCATGTTGCAAATTTCAACAACAAAGGATTTGGTGAGCATCTACATTGTGTTATCATTCAATCATCCTTTCATTTTATTGTTTTCTTGTTTGCATTTGGCTACCATCAAAGGGGTTTGACTAAGGAAAACCCCTATTCCCTAACCCTAACCCTTTCTTCCTCTTTGCAAGTGTGTTTCGTAGGTTTTTGTATGCAGTTTTATCAGAGAGAAAGGTTCTAAGAAGGTGTTATTAGCTCATCAAAATCACTCAAGTCAAAAAATCCCTAGTTGAAGCTTGGAGACCTCTTTCAGCCTATTTTTTGCAGAATCTAAACCAAACACTTGTTAGGATTCAGAGTGCAAACTAAAGGCTCCAATCCCCACTTCCAAATTTTTAGAAATTCAGAAGAGGACCAGGTCACCAACAATGGAAACCTGTTCCCTCTGAACCTTTTTTTCAGGGATTTTCATATTTCTTCATACCCTTTTGGCATAAAGCCACTCCGAATTTTTTTCCCAATAGAAGGAGTAGGTCACCCATTCTTGCGTAAGTGTCCCTGTGAATATTTCTACCAAATTCCAGAACATTCAGGAGCTTCTCATGTGCAACTTTCAATACCCAGGTGCACCATCTCTATTTTTTCTTGTTTCCTTCCAGTTTGCATACATTTAGGCCATTTAGTTTACATTGCATGAAGTTTAGATTTACATTACTTTACATTTCTTTAGTTAGTTTAGTTTCATTTTATTTCAACACTCAATTGCACTCCTCACACATAGCACAACCTGATTCAAAGCCTTCCTTTGAATGAACCTACCCAAAAATATTATCATTAGATGGAAGAGAGCCATTCCTAAACCAAGTTCTCCTAGGTGGAAAACCCTAGGGGCCTAGTAAGGCGAATCCTCTTTCCCTTGTTTGTATATCTTTTTGGTGGTTCACTATCAAAATGCTGATAAAAAGCCACTTTTGATTTACCTTTTGGGGGATCAAATGAATTCATTTAATTTTTTTTTTTTGTATGTATTCCTTATTATAAGCTTCCTAAAAATTATAATTTCAAATAAATTTAATTTTATTATTATATTTATTTTTTGTTTCTTGTGAATGTAGGTTTTTCATCGAAAAATCAAGCTCTTTGTTCTGCACATGTAAAAAAATAGAAGATTACCAATTTTTTTTTTTAATATGACTGCACTAGATATAAGTTATGTATTATATAGTCCGCCTATGTCTGAATTATAATTGGTTTGACTTTGAAACTTGATTAAAGAAACAATATTCAATAAAACACTATGAAACCAATTGGAAGCACTAGATATCGTAGTTAAAAATCTAAATTCAAAAAATATATAATTTTATCCTTCATGGAAAAAAATTGCGTTATACGGTGAGCGTCACTCCTTAAAAATGGCGTTTACTGAAAAAACTAGTTTTCAAAGGAGATGGAAAAATAAATGAAATATGATTCCCAAACTTTTGAAAAAAATATATTTAGAACCTATAGACAAAATGTCACAAATCACTAGATTGTATCATCTTCAAATTCCTCACGGTTTAGCTACTATAGGTGTCCAAAGGTGAAGATTTAGTTAGAAAAAATCAGTTCGGTGTCCAGTTTGACCAAAAATTGTAAACCAATATTGTGGGATCACCCATAGATAGAACTTGGGAAAATATGAAGATAATGATATACTATCCTCACGATATGATATGAGAAAGATAGATCTTGAGGAAAATCTCAACCTAGAAGGAGAAAGGGAAGAAGTAAAAGGTAAAATAGCACATGAGGCAGAAGAGAGTGATTGGATGAAAGAGGTTTTTTGATCTTGGTCTCAGTCGTGGATAATGGCCCCTCCTAGTACATCAGGTGGAAGGGTAAAGCTCCTAGGTTCAAACTAATTTGGTCTATCTAGCTTTGACACTTAGGGGCCCTAGAAGAGAAATAGTTCACAAGCTCAACAAGGCAAAAAAGAGAAGATTCCCATAATGTCTCTTGGGGAAGAAGAGTTTTTTCCCTCTTCAATAGACTAAAATATAAGGAATAAAAAGAAGCTCAGTCTTCAAATGGGTTCTAATGGAGAAGCTATTGAGGCATAGACCTCTAAAATAGGACTAGTACAAATTTCCATAGAAATGGTGTAGCTAATTATTTCTCAACCCTCTTCTACTTCACTATCTACTATTCTATTTTCCATTCTATCACCCATCACTAATATTTATCCAATTCCCACCACTTTCCTTTTAAATCAACTAACTTTGAATTGCCATTCCCACAACCCTTTGATATTACATAGATTCCTTTTCAATCACCTTTCACTATTTTACCACCCATGTTCTCATATTTTGAGCCTTCCTCCATTGTTACCATCTATACTCATATTGCAATTCATATTACCTTATGAAACCCTAAAAATACCTACTTAGTAACAAATTACCATCATTTATGGGTTTCCACAAGGATTCAAAGCAAGGAGATAGAAAGAGGGAAAAGCTCCAACAAGGCCCTACATGAGATCTCTATGAAACCACTCTTAGTAATCATTGATGATTCTGCATATGAATCCTAAAATGGATTAGCCATAAGAGAAAATATGACTAGAATATTACTTATTCCATGTAGTTGAATTTGATATTGCCTATACTTACCACAAGATAACTTGTGAACTTGTTGGCGGAGACCCAAAATTTGGTTACCTTAGAATTTGTAAAGATAATAAGAAAAATAAAGAGTGATTCTAAGCTATCTCACATGAAGGACATGGTAAATGAGTTGTAGGTATAGGTAAGAGCTCAAGCACAAGAAGTTAAAATAGAAAATTTAGATTTGCATGAAAGATTCCATTAAGGATCTCCAAGTAGAGCAATCAAAGTAGGTAGCATTGCAAACATAACTTAGCAAAGTAAAATTGACCTTGGTTGCTTACTAGCAATATAATAAGAAGGCATAGGGACAATAAAATAATATAGCTTTTAAAATAACTCAATTGTACCAAAAGCTCACTAAAATGATACATTTAATGAAGTAAATCCAGGAGTAGTTACAAAGTAAAAATAAAAAAATAACATAACTACAAGCAGAGGTAACTCAAAGTCACCTAACAATAGGGGTACTCCCAATGGTGAATGATTTTTTTTTTTTGTACTAGTGCAGGATTACATAAAATATAGTAAATTTGCAACAATCCTTTAAATTATATCATATGCTCAAAGGTTGAGTACTTAGGTAAAATTTGACATAGACCAAACTCTATCAGTATTGAATTTGAAGGTATCTCAAGCCCAAATATAGGTTGAAAAAATACATAATTCATCATAACAAAATCTTATCTCTACTAGAATTAATTTTAGAAGAATTAATTTTATTAAATTTAATCACCTCTTGAACAAAAATAAAAATACTCTTAAGATTAAGCTCAACTAGGCCCACTCTTGTGAAAGTTATGATAAAAAAGAAGGGATGCATTAAATAACCAATTTCACTAAGACTCACTCTCCATTTCTAAATAACTATATCATGTTGAATGATGAAGAGATGAAGGTGCTATTGGAAAATAAACAAGATGACTAGGAATTAGTTCAAAGATGAAGTCCAATGCCAACTATCACTAAAATTGAAGTAGTCCTCTAGACCATAACTTAGCTTGAATTTATGAAATGAATGTTTCTATGCAAAATTGTAATCTATCTCTCACAAAGAGATCATTGAACTAGATAGAGCCTTTGATACATTAAAGAGGATGTATCTCTTTAGGTTCCTTCTGTAACAATTTTATTTTATTTTATCTAAATCTTGATTTTGGGTTCTTCTTTGCAAGAAAATATCCCCTTCAAGTTTCCAAGTATTGTAAAACTTCACTCTATTTTTTTCTTTCAAGTAAATCTTGCAATGATTCTTAATTTTAAGTTGTTTCAACAAGGTACAACTTGCCAAATTTCAGAAATGTCACGTATTGATTTTTGTCGATTATTTATATACAATTATTAATCATGAGATTGTTAATTATTATGTTAAATGATTATTTAAATTAAAGTGAAATTGAAAGTGGAATTGAAATTGAAATTGAAATTGAAATGAAATTGCAATGATTTGGAATTCATTTTTATTAAATTTGGGGTTTGTCATTGCTGATGAAAATCCGAGTGCAAGTGAACGCAGGAACAGGTGAACATGAGTGAAGGCGGGAACATTGATCAGGTAGAGTCATTTTAGCCACTAGACATTTATGAAGATGATGGAATCTCACACACACACACACTTAGTTATTATTTTAACGCATTTTCATGATGATTATAGTTGCAAATTTTGAATTAAGTTTACTCGATTTCTAAAAAATATGTGAAATAGTATATGTTTGCTTTGAATGACGATTTGATTATTTTGTGAGAAAATTGATCTTATTTAAATAATTAAATTTCTTATGTCAATATTTGGTTATTACTTAAAAATAATGATGCTTTTATTTCAAATTAATGGAATAGAGTTTTAATTGTGAAAAAATTATTAAAATTTAATATAGTATTATTATTGGAAAGATTTGTTGAAGAAATAAACAAATATCTAAAACTAAGTTATTGAGATCAAATTGGAAAACAAGCATACGTTCAAATTGGAAATTGAATTCAAATCAGTAGTTTTCAAATAGAAGAAAATATCTTTCAATCAAAAAAATTGAAGGCAATTAGAAAAATGGAACTTGGAGTTTGAAAAATTTAGACTGGAGATCAAACACGAAAAGTGGATCTGGCCTTGTGAATAACTTCATCAATTTGCATGAGATAAATGAGTGAGAGAGGAAAATTTGAATTGGAGGGAGGAGAAAAAAATTCGTTTTTGAAAAGACAGGCCAAAAAAGAGATATTTTGCTTTACATATTTGGATTGGATTCATCTATTTCTGATACATTCACACAAAGGAGGGGGACTGTTGTTTCTTACCAGAAAAAAAATATACTGCTAATTCCCTCATACTCCCATCAGGTGCGGCCATAGAGAGAGGAGCACAGTTTGTTTTTAGTGAATTCTTTTGACCTTCTATCATCAACTCCCATGCGTGGTAGGGAAGGAGAGCTTTAATGTTTTCTTTTTAGTTCTTTTTGTTTGAAAGAACTTCCACACTCCTTTATTTCCCACGTAGCCAGCAGAGGGAGACTTAGACTTTGGTTACATGAGGTGCACCTAAGGAAAATGGAGAAGGAGGCGTGGGAGGAAGGGAAAGCAGAGGGAGGTGAAGCACATGAAGGAGAGGAAGGGCGTGCCAAGGAAAGAATGAGAGGCAACAGGGTGGAAAGAAAGAAGGGAAAGGCACGTGGGGGAATGTTGAAGACAGGGTGCAGCCAATGGGAGGACAGGGAGAGACATACAACCAGCAGA
Organism: Sequoiadendron giganteum; assembly: GCA_007115665.2. NCBI lineage: Eukaryota > Viridiplantae > Streptophyta > Pinopsida > Cupressales > Cupressaceae > Sequoiadendron > Sequoiadendron giganteum. The sequence goes on from CM021100.1 coordinate 332,127,480, forward strand.
GGGAGAAGATAGAAGGAAGGTGTGCACAGGGAAATAGAGGAGTGAGGTGAGTGGAAAAATAAGGAAGAAGAGGACTCATATAGGAAGGAAGGAGAGAGGAGTCTAGGGAAGGAAGGTCTATGCTACAGGGAGAGAAAGAAAATGAAGACCCAAGCATAGAGAGCAAAGAATATAAGATCCTCACTGGAAGTAACAAAAAAACGGAGATTCATTCCCAAAATTTGGAAAACAAACAACTTCAAAATTTTGACATGGAGGAAATATATCACTTTTTTATTGAATTTATCAAAAATTTCATATAATGTTTCTATGGAAAATTATTGAACAAGTTTGAAACAGAAAACTATAAAGAGACGGTAGATTTCTTGATTTAGGAAATTATGATTTAGAATATGAAAGATATGTACAAAAAACTATAAGATTAAGATTTATTTCAGTATTTAGAAAAGAATCACCCAAAAAACTTAAAGTTTTACATTTAGAAAAGCATCAGAAAAATCAAACTGTCAGAGAGAGATAAAATTGTCAAAACAAAAAGAACAGAAAAGATAGAGAAATTATTCCAGAATTATACAGTTGGAAGAATCTTGTTTTTAATAAAAATAATTTTATGTATTTAAAAATGCTTGATGAGTAAGAGTTAAATTTTATAAATCTTTAGGAATGATTCTAAAAATTTCCTTCGAAACAGACTTGGAAATTAAATGAATTAGAAGAGGATTATATTGAATTGTGATTGAATTTCTTGAGTAAATGAACCAAAAGAATGTGTGCTCATTTAATTCTTGTTTAAATATGTACTTAAATTACATACTTGAGATACACCTTCTTTAATTTTATTCTATTTTATTTATTTGAAATATAAACGTTATGTTGTTATGATTTAAACTGTGAAATCACTGCCTTAGAACCATATTTGCTTGAAAATAAAAGTGCAATTAAGATGTTAGTAAAAGATCATTTAATTTATTTATTTTGAATGGAACCATGTATGCTTGATAATGGAATGCGCATGACATGTCTTGGGAAAGATAATTTATTTATGTTGAATGGAACCATGCATGCTTGATAATTGAATGTGCATGTCATGTTTGTAGAAAGTTACCTTCCAGGACAAGTGCCGAATATGTGTTATTAGAGAGTGTAGTTTTGTTTTTCCAAAACTGCTTTTATTTGTCATGCATGACATTTTACTTGGCCAAGTAACTTAAGGACCATTGAAATAGATGGAATGAATTACTCTCTACCATATCCTAGTATCGAACTTGCTTGTTTCTTAAATGAATTAGAAAAATGAAAATGCTTGTGGAATTACTACTTATACTAGGCATGCATCAAATTCCATCCTTCTTGTCGACTTCTTTTTGCTAAGCGATTCGTGCAGGGTCGGGTATTTCTTGAATGACTAAGGAATTTCGAGGAAGCGTAAGCTTCAAGATTGGGCGAAAAAAGTGCCCGATTCTTGTTCTCATCTTCATTATTGAAGATAAGCTATGGATTGAAGATCAAAGGATGTTTTCTTCAATTATTTATCAATGTATTCTTAATTATGTAATGCAGAGCTTAAGGCGACAGAATGCCTAAGTCTCGAATTGTAAACTTATATTACAATTAATTTTTGTATCATTATCAATGTCGTGTAAGATGACACATGTATGAAACTAACTAGAAATATTATGAATCTATTTATCGACTTTAAGTCGTTATTTTGAAATCGATTGGATTTTATGGTGTCTAATGATTGAAGAGTTGACTTTTTTTTGAATATAAATGAATTTATTTAAAGGTATTTTCATTGTTTGAATTTAAGACTTTTGCACTTTACAAGAAACAAGGATGCCACATGTTATTATTTCACAAAATTTAAACCTTATGAATCCTAACAGGTTTAAAAATTGCATAATTGGCTAAAATATATAAGTTAATGATCATTGGGGCCCATGTCATTCTTAAAATATAAAGTTGCTAATGTTTTCTAGGAACCTACATGAGTCATCATGGTGCAATATAAGGACTTTATTTTTGAAATATTAGATAGGAAATATGCATAAAATCTATGCAAACAATTATTTAGAATCCATTTATAAAATAATATACAACATACCATCAAAGATGACACAAGGTATAACTTTGAAAAATCCTCAAGGGGGAAAAAAACTAGCCTCTAAAATCATCCATCACTCATGCATTATATAGGAATGAAATAACTATAATACTTCTTCAAAGATCTCCATGGACACTTCTGAAACAAAAAATATCTACAAGAACCCCATGTAAATAATCATGTAACCACACATCCCATGCCACACTTCAAACCTCACAAATACAAATAAGAGATGCTCTCAACCCTTTTGTGAAAATATCTAATTAGCCAACCTTACACAACTACCTATGTGTTTTCTTTCATAGACATAAGCATGCACACAACCACCAAGTGGTATTACATAAAACCATGTGACTAATACCATGAGCTTACAAAACCATTAACCTTGAAATTTAATATTTGGTACAAAAACAACTACATATTTCTAAAAAACAACCTACACAAAACCCTTATACCTTGCAATGTATTCATTCTTCCCCTAAAATCCTTAGATTCAAATATGTACCAAATTTTATCACAAGAGGGCTATCCAAACCACAACGATGGTTGTGATGGGCTAATGAAAGAAGTTGGGTCCACAAAAAGTTCAAAAAGTGGAAGTGTTTTTATTGTGTTTTAGAATTTGTCCACTTGGACTGAAATTTTGAGGCACTTACACAATGAATCTTAGAAAAATCTAGTGATATAAAATTTATCATTTTGAATCTAGGTCCTAAATATGTAATTTCTTCAAATACCCAGATGATAGAAATTAAATTTTGATAGGGATGCATAAAAACCACTTTTTAAAAGTCCCTATTTTTTTACCATACCATGCATGTGTACGGACACCAATTTTTGACCCAAATAAAAGTGTTTTTCTAATTAATTTTGGGGAAAGAGAACTAACAACTTGAATATTGATGAGCAATTTTTTTTTGAATATTATTTTTTAATTGATTTTTTATTGGCCTTAATTGTTGTTTTTAAAAATCAACGTGTACGACCAACATAATTGGACTTAAACTAAACATTTTTTGAATATTTTTTTTCATTGTGTAGAGAATTTTATGAAGATTGATGCAATATAATTATTTTTACAAGAAACTTAACCAAAAAAAAGTTATTAAAAAACAAAAAAACATGATATTTGAACTTTATGGGCTAGTTTTTTAGAAATTAATTAAAAAATAACAAATATAATCCAATCTTAATAAAAATTATATATTTGGAAATTGGACATCATTTTATCTAATGGGTTTTAATTTCATAGATTGATTAAAAAAAAGTCCATCAACCATATTGTCAAAGCTGGACATTGTTTTGGCTAAAACTTCCCCTCTTTGTGGACCCAACTTCTTACTTTTACCCTGTCAATACCAAATGAAAATAAATATGCAATAACCCAAGACAATGTCATAATATCCACATAACCTAAATAGAGAAATATATGTAAAAAATTATTAAAAATATATATCCAAAATAATAGAAAGCATACCATCAAAGATGACATAGAATATACCCTAGAAAAACCCTCAATAAGGAAAAACCCAATCTCCGAAAGAATCCATCACTCATTTATTATTCAACAATACAATTATTACAATAGATCTTTAGAGATCTCCATGAACACTTTTGAAACACAAACTCTCTAAGAGCACTCCATGTGAACAAGCATGTAACTTGTAAGACACCTCTGTTTTGCTCTTTTGACCGAACAGTGTTTTGTTGGTTATGCCTTATTTTATGTTTGTACTTTGGCTTAGAACTTAGTTGTTATTTGATCGTTATCTGTAAAGTGATGCTAATGTTATTTTTTTGGTGTGATGGTGTATTTTTCTGATGTTATCATTATGGCATGCTTTGGATTAGCATAGTGGATAATTGAATTAATGATGTTTATGCTTTTGATCATATTAATGATGTTAGATTCGTCAGTTAGTAATATTGTATTGGTGAAGGGGACGAGTAGCATCACTCGCTTGCGAGTGCCCTACGATTCCATGATTTCCTCTTCATGGTGTGTTTTATATTATGCAAATATACATGTGTGATATGTTCATTGTTTGTAGGTTAACAGGTACAGGACATCGACTCCACCTGGTTTCACAGGTTTGAGCATGTTCAATGCCCAATGATATTCAATTGGGAGATAGTAGCTAGGTTTCCGTACCAAGTCATCACCCTAGTCCTAGTATGTCATTAGGTGTTGTCGGATTGTGTGCTTTGGAATATTGTCCCCTCTCTTCGTTATTTAAAAATGCAAGTTAAAAAGGGTAATTATATGGCGGTATGCATTTAACTTGTGAAATTAAAATTTAACTGGTATTATGTTAATAACGTAATTTATTTTATTAATTAATTTAATTTAATTAATAAATAATTTAATCGTGGATTAGATTTATTAATTAATTAATTAAATTGATTGTGTTGAAATTGGATAAGTTCATTTTGAAATTTGTGAATTTTATTATGAGAAATTGAAAAATGAAAGAAAAGGTTTTAAATTTGCATTTTTGGAAAATTGTAATTCAAAAATTGAAAAATTAGATATTTTCTATTTTTTGTTTTCTGAAATTGATTGTGGTGGTTGGAAGAGATATTTTTTCTTTTGACTATTATTTTGAATTTTGTTTCTCAATTTTGGGATCGTGGAGTTTTCGGAGAAAATGGAAAATAGGGAAGAAAAGAGGATTTTGCTGTTTGTGGGTTATGGATTGAAATTGTGGAAAAAGGCTGTTGAATTGTGGGGAAGCACTTGGAATCTAAAGAAGGAATCTTTGCACCGTTGTTAACCTTTCAAGCTTTTGGGTTCAAGTTTTCTTCTTGTTGAAATTGGTTCATTTTGAATGGTTTCACAATTTATTGTGTTGTTTGAAAAATAATTATAAATTTTGTCTGATGTGCAAAAAAACCCATTTTAAATCTACTCTCAAAACTTGGCGCTTGTTTTTAGAAATGAAAATTTATTAAAATAATGGTGTTCTTGACTGGAATTAAATGTTTTGTTCTATTTATTTCTCAATCTGAATGGGTTTTTTGTTAAATTCATATATATATGTATATATACATATATAGTTATATATATATATATATATATATATATATATATATATATATATATATATATATATATACATATATATGTTTTAAAATTTTAAAAAGGGGGGAGTGTTGCTGTTAAAAATAATTTTGAAATGCCTTAGGTATGGGCGCGGATTTCTAAAAATTCGTAGGCCTTTGATTTATTTAAAAAAAATAAAAAAAAATAAAATTTTAAATAAAGTTTGTGGTTTTGGTTTGGGAGAGGGAGGCGGTGTCGGGGGCTCACCTCCCCACCGCGCCCATCTCGGCCCTCCAAACCTCCCCACCTGTGGCCACTGTTCGAACAACCATCACCATTTTTGGCGACGCTATGAACAACGCCTCCAACAATGGGGTCGTTTGTTCACACAGCCGGTGCCCAACCTAAAGCCGTTGCCGCCATAGTCAAACCTGTCGCCAGTAAACCGCCGCCACCAGGTAAACCGCCCTCAAAAAAATGCGGCCCACCCTAAAAGTGATGCGCGGTCCGAGGCGCAGGTTAGGGTTATTTTATATTTAATATTATTTATATATATAATATTAAAATATTATTATATAAATATATATTAAGTGGATGAGTAAAATAAAGGTATGATTTAAACTTAATTGTTTTAATTTTAATTGAGAAAATTTTAGACCAATATGCTATAATAAAAAATTAATGGATTTATTTTATCATATTTTAATAAGACAATTATTGGAGTTGGAGGTATTATGTTTAAATAAGCAATATTAAGTGATTTTAAGATGATTCCATTTGCAAAGGGAAATAATGATTTTTTTAAAACGTCATGTTTTGAATTGATGTAGGCAATGTTTAAAATAATATTTTTAAATGGGAGTTTTTATAATATTAAAATATCAATTTATATTGGTGATATAATATATTTCTTTATTATGCGTTAAGTTATGATATACGTATGTATATATACATATGTATTCAAATACTGATTTAATTAAGGATAGGTTTTTAAGGTAATTAAGAAATATATATTATTGTGTTCTAGGCAAATTACGAACTTTTTTTTAAAGTAATATACCTTTAGGGTGGAATATTATATTTGTTTTAAATGAAATGGATATTAAGATAAGTTAATTATTGTAGACATGCAAAACTAACATCATGCATCATACAAATTAACATTCATTTCTTCTATTAATCAATTAAAACAATTTATTGATTAATTTCCTAAGGTTCATTAAATAAATCAAATTATTTAATCCTTATGTTCTTCTCATTTGATTTAATAAATCAAACTGATTTAATCAAATGTCACCTCCTAATATCATCCAAGTTAATTAATCTACATTAATTAACTTCTAATCATGATTATCATTCTCTAGCTTTTGACTCAACTAGAGTCAAATCCAAACTCCTAACTAACCCACCCACTTGCACCAATAAATCATTTATTTGATTTATTATTTCCTCTAATTACATTCAAAATGGAATCAAAATGGAATATTCTTCCAATTTGAATCTTCCCCCCAAAAGGGACTTGTCCCTTCCAACAAGGTTTTAAATGCTATTTGCACAAGTCAAACATGGCATTTGTTGCACCTTTCATCCCCCCTAAACATGTCATTTCATCCAAATTTGAATTTCAAATTGGCACATTGGCCAAGGCTTGCACATTCCTCACCCTCTCACACTTTGACAAGTGGCATCTTGTCATTGGCTCATGAATTATCCCACATTCATCTAAAATCACTCAATCTCCTACTCTTGAATCTATAAAATGCAAAGCATTTCAACACAAATCATCCACAACAATCAACACTTACTCATTGCAAGGTTACTCTCTTCATTTGAGAATCAATCTTGCTCATCACAACACCATTTGCTTAGCAACAACACATTCTCATGGCAAGGTTACTCTCCACTTGTGAGAACTAATCTTGCTCATCATTTGGAACTTTGCTTATCATGGATTGGGAAAGGGCAGATTTCTACACAACTAGGTTGCACCAATCCACTATGGGATAGGGATATTTCATGGTTTACATGCTTTGTTTAATTTTGTTGTTTGATTGCATTTGAATCATGAAGTATTATCTCATAGGGATAGGAATTTCTATTTATGTTGTTTTGTCATTGTGCTAACCATTTGCAGATTTCCATGTCCACAATTATTGTAGAAATGAGTTTGTCGTAAAGAGAAAACATTTATTTACTTTTAAATGATAGTTTTTGAATAGTTGGACTAAACGTTTATTTTATAAGTATTGAAACAATTAGAGAATCAAATATTGAGTTTTAATTTCTCTCTTGTCTGAAAAGAAGTATTTCAAATTAGTTTTATTGAGCAATAAATTACTAATGTTATTAAGGGAAATGGATTTAATAAATCAAAAATTAGTTATTTCCTTGCAATTGCTCTCTGTGATTAATTCCTCTGTGTTAACGTTTGGGGAAATGGGTTAAGTGTCTTTAATCTTTAAGTCTTCCAGAAGACCCTAGAGGTTGGGGGATGTTGTTTTGTGATGTCGAGTGTTTGTGAATTCCCTTGGGTAGTGCATGGTGGCTAGTCAGTGTTCAACCCGATTTCCACGAACAGGGATGTTTTGTGTCCCCTATGAAAGGAGTGGATTATGGGATCCACGTCTCCTTGTAAGGAGTAACCTTGTTAGGTGGTTTGTTGCCTCCAGTGTTGGAGATGGTTTTATCTTATGTCGCCTCCTGAGAAATGAGTGGTTGTGATATCGTGTTTGTTGCACTTTGTACTCTTGGTGTTTGGATGGTATGTGTGTTGTCAATTAGAAGAGTGGCTTCCGTAGGGGCCAGAGCCCGGAAGAGGTAAATTGGGTAACCTTCGGAGGTGGTTTAATCAAGTGATAACTAAAACAAAACTTAGAAGATTAGGTGGTACTTCTCACTAATCAAGATAATTATGCCTCACTCATAGATGCAAGAGCTCGTTTAGACTTGGGATGATTGGGAAGGCCTGGAATGGAAAGGTCATCTATCTTGTCTGTACGAGAGATAGTTGATTCCGCATGAGTGAGTATGGGGGCTGGGATTCAGTAGAGGCCACCAGGATAACCCATAGTGGGGGTCGGAGCCTAGGAAGAATCCCAGGGGATAACCCATGACGAGCTGTGTGATGACACTTTGTCTAGGACAACAGTTGGTATTTGATTTGGTGGGTATGGTTTCCTTAACATACCTGATATGACCATAGTTGGTATTTGATTTTATGTGTATGGTTTCCTTAACATACCTGATGTGACCATAGTCGGTATTTGATTATTATGCGTATGGTTCTCTTAACATACTTGATCTACTTGTTATCTGGAAGCAATGTGACCTTATAGAGTTGTACTTGTGTTGTACTCGTGATGCTCGAGTTGTACTTGCATTGTTCATATGGTTGGTTGTTTCAGTTTGGTTCAGTTTGGTGTTAGCCTGTGTCTAGAGGTAGATGGTCTTGGCTAGGATTCCTTGTTACTATCTCCTAGCATTGGGGGTGGGCCTTTGGGTTCCACTTGGTTGGGTGGTGTGCACCTAAATCCGTTGGGCTTACTTCATGTTCATGTGGATGAGACTTACAGTTGGAGAGCTCGTGGGATTCAGTTTCAGTTGATCTTGTATTATTTTACCCCTCTATGTTTTTGATAAAAGGGTAAAAAAGGTTTTACAGGGGCTCGAAACCATAAAGTTTACAAAATAGCGAGGAGAACACCAAAGTTCCACCAAAAAATTAGTTGCCCAAGAAAAAATCAGCAGCAATCAAGCAAAAAGGACCAGAAGGGTCAGGAAAGAAGGGATAACAAAGAAAGAACACAGGAAGCCCTAGCCATTACTTTAGAGACCTAAGGACAGTCTCTATCTCCGCCTCCAAATCCTCCATATCTTTAACCCCCTTTTTAAAGGTTTGAACCATTTTCGGAGTTAGGGGGGCCTTGCGCTTCAAGTTGGCACGGGTTCTTCTAGAAATTCCACCATCCGTGTCCTGTCTTTTATCTTCTGTATCTTCCAGGTCAACCACCAGAGATCCCTGCTGGGCTTTGTCAAGCTTTTCAGTCATCGCATTAATAATTATAGCATTATGTCTTGCTATATGGTTGTTTTGTTCCATGATAGTTCTGATGGTGTTCCTTAAGCTCTTAGCATCGGTATCAATGTTCCTGTTACTATGCGCTACTTCTTTCTTACCCATTTTAGCAACCTTAGCACCCATTTTCTCGATCTTACTTTCTAGGGCCCAGTTTTTAATTTTAAGCTCATTGATTTTAGAGAAGGTCCAATCCAGGAGTTTAGAATGGGACTTAGAATTGGTTTTAGCAAGGTAGAGATAATCAAGAGAGGCTCTTTTCTAGTGTTAACAAGGGAATTATCAACAATGTGTATGTCCGGTAAAGGGTCCACACAACGCTCAGAGATGTTGGTATCAGTTTCCTCCAACTTAGAGGAATCTTCAGTGTCAGAAACAAGGCTTTTAGCCTGGGTAGTCTCGCCAGCAGAGCTGATCTTAGGAGGAGGACAGTCAGGCTCAGGCTCAACACGTATTTTACCTGATTCCATGGAAGGACCGGCATGCAAGCTAGGGGCTTTTCTACCTGGGCTAGGGTTAGGAAAATACTCCAAGCCACTGGGCTCAGTATCATCACTCTCATCATCAAGGTTGGTTTCCAAAGTAGCAGGGGTAGGCACATGCAAATGTTCAACAATAAGCCTAATTAACCCAGTATGCAGAATAGGAAATCTTTTGGAGTTTTTTTTATTGTCCTCCAAACTTTTCTTCAAAGAGCAGAAGAGATAATAGGGGATAGAGACCCTTACCTTGTGACATAAATGGTTGAGGAGAGCGAAGTGGTAACCATAGACTTTAGTAAAACGCCCATCCACCGTGATATACTCCATAATGGCCCGAAGAACCTTTCTCCATATAGATTTTATGGAGTCAACATCAAAGTAACTGTTAGCAATTTTGACCAAGCTTTGCTTTTCCTTGTCCTTTTTTGGGGAATTTGATAACAGCTTCATCAGAGTAAGCCCTGTCCCTAAAAAACTTCTTCCCATCAGTGGGTAATCCCGTAACTTTGGCAATAAGATTTTCATTGAGCTCCACATTCCTGCCGAACAAAGTCAAGTTACCATCATGCCAATTTTTGGCGAAGAGATTCGTAGCCTCCTGATTAGAAACATGAAGCTTCTCCAGGAAAGGAATAAGTCCTCCAATTTTAATCTTGTTCCAAACCTTAGCATTTTTCATGTGGGTTTTATAGCTGTCCGACTCAGTTCACTTTCTGTCTCCTCCCATATCGACCGACACAGTGAGGTAGATCCAAACACAAGCCTTTCTAAAATTGGACTTGCCTCATTCGGGGAATGAGAGTTGCAATTGTAATATTTAATTATGGATAAATGAGATGGGAAGTTATCTATTATGCTTTGATGTAATTTATCTTGTATGGAATGTATGCGTCCTTATTATCTTGAGTTGATAAATGTTATGGATTCATTTATGTTGTTTGTGGGTTGTCAAGTTATCCCAGTCTCATAACCTTAGGGGATGATTGCATTGGGAAGCAAAATTATATATTAATTGTACTTAAAAAAAAAAATTAGCCAGTTTAAGTAGTTGTTTGCAACATCCTCTAGGGTCGCATGGCGAGGCATTACACAACACATCCCATGACATGTTTCAAACCTCACAAATGCAAACAAGAGATTCTCTCAATCCCTTATCAAAACTATCAAATTAGTCAACCTTAGAAAACAATCAATGTTCTTTCATTTATAGACATAAGCTTGCACAAAACTGGTCACCAAGTGATGTTACATAAAACCATGTGAGTAGTACCATGAGCTTACAAAACCATTAACCCCCACATTTACTTTTTGGTATTAAGTGTGATCTTATTTTCTTATAACCCTAGTGGTAATAAATTTGATTCAGTGTTGAAATTACACGTATTTATTTGTTTATTGTTGGAATGGAACTTTAAGTTGCTCTTCTTTATGAACTTGGTGGCTAAGCTAGTTATTGTGTTGTTTTCAATGTCGGTTATGTGTTGTATTGTAATTCCTCTCCAAGGACATATGAGACGGACTTAGTGAGTGTGTACGAGGAAGTAGATGCATGAAACATTGAGGATGGGATATGTGAGGTTGTTTTGCAACTAGGACCCACTACTCACCTTTGGTGTGATGACTATCTCTTGGAGGCTGATCACCATATACAACAAGAGATAGGTCATTGTGGTCTTGTTGGATTTATTTGAGTTGGTTAGTTGTTCTTGGTTCATGGTTTCTTCTATAATGGATTGGTGTACCGCCTTCCGGTGTCCATAAGAAACCTTGTGTAGTCCTGTGATGAATCTCGGTGATGTGTATTGGTACATACATGTATTATGTGTGATAATCCATGGTTTTGTGTTTCGGAGAATTGGTTGGTGGTTGCTTCACCATGTTGTCTTGGTTGGATTGACAGTGTTTTTGGCTGAGTTGTATACGACATAGGTTGTCGTTGGTTATGTGTTGAGGTATGGAGTGGTTCGGTTTGGAACCCTTGGTTATGTGTGATTGTATGGAGTTTGCACTAGAGGTAGTTGCAGGCTTCCAAGAATAAGCCTGACCCTAGGGGGGGAGGATGTAAGACCCCTCTGTTTTGCTCTTTTGACTGAACAATGTTCTGTTGGTTATGCCTTATTTTATGTTTGTACTTTGGCTTAGAACTTAGTTGCTATTTGATCGTTATTTGTAAAGTGATGCGAATGTTATTTTTTTGGTGTGATGGTGTATTTTTCTGATGTTATCATTATGGCATGCTTTGGATTAGCATAGTGGATAATTGAATTAATGATGTTTATGCTTTTGATCATATTAATGATGTTATATTTGTCAGTTAGTAATATTGTATTGGTGAAGGGGATGGGTCGCATCACTCGCTTACGAGTGCCCTACGATTCCATGATTTCCTCTTCACGGTGTGTTTTATATGATGCAAATATACATGTGCAATATGTTCATTGTTTGCAGGTTAATAGGTATAGGACATCGACTCCACCTGGTTTCATAGGTTTGAGCGTGTTCAATGCCCACTGGTATTCAATTGGGAGATAGTAGCTAGGTTTCCGTGCCAAGTCGTCACCCTAGTCCTAGTATGTCATCAGGTGTTGTCGAGTTGTGTGCTTTGGAATATTGTCCCCTCTCTTCGTTATTTAAAATTGCAAGTTAAAAAGGGTAATTATATGGCGGTATGCATTTAACTTGTGAAATTGAAATTTAATTGGTATTATGTTAATAACGTAATTTATTTTATTAATTAATTTAATTTAATTAATAAATAATTTAATATTAGATTAATTAATTAATTAATTAAATTGATTGTGTTGAAATTGGATAAGTTCATTTTGAAATTTGTGAATTTTATTATTAGAAATTGAAAAATGAAAGAAAAGGTTTTAAATTTGCATTTTTAGAAAATTGGAATTCAAAAATTGAAAAATTAGATATTTTCTATTTTCTGTTTTCTAAAATTGATTGTGGTGGTTGGAAGAGATATTTTTTCTTTTGACTATTATTTTGAATTTTGCTTCTCAATTTTGGGATCATGGAGTTTTTGGAGAAACTGGAAAATAGGGAAGAAAAGAGGATTTTGCTGTTTGTGGGTTATGGATTGAAATTGTGGAAAAAGGCTGTTGAATTGTGGGGAAGCAGCTGGAATCTAAAGAAGGAATCTTTGCACCATTGTTAACCTTTTAAGCTTTTGGGTTCAAGTTTTCTTCTTGTTGAAATTGGTTCATTTTGAATGGTTTCACAATTTATTGTGTTGTTTGAAAAATAATTATAAATTATGTTTGATGTGCAAGAAAACCCATTTTAAATCTACTCTCAAAACTTGGCACTTGTTTTTAGAAATAAATTTTTATTAAAAGAATGGTGTTCTTGACTGGAATTAAATGTTTTGTTCTATTTATTTCTCAATTTGAATGGGTTTTTTGTTAAATTCATATATATATGTATATATACATATATAGTTATATATATACATATATATGTTTTAAAATTTTAAAAAGGGGGGAGTGTTGCTGTTAAAAATAATTTTGAAATGCCTCAGGTATGGGCGCGGATTTCTAAAAATCCGAGGCCTTTGGTTTATTAAAAAAATAAAAAAATAAAAAAAAATTTTAGTAAAGTTTTGTGGTTTTGGTTTGGGAGAGGGAGGCGGCGCTGGGGGCCCATCTCCCCACCACGCTCCCCACGGGGGACGCTTGGGAAGGGGGTCGTGCCCAGCGCAGCCCTCCCAACCTCCTCGCCCACGATCGCTGTTCGAACAACCACTGCCATTGTTGGCGGAGCTGTGAACAACGCCTCCAACAATGGGGTCATTTGTTTACACAACCAGTGGCTAACCTAAAGTCACCACCGCCACATTCAAACCTGCGGCCAGTAAACTGCCCTAAAAAAAAATGCGGCCTGCCCTAAAAGCGATGCGTGGCCCGAGGCATGGGTTAGGGTTATTTTATTTCAAAAAAATAAAAAAAAATAATAATATCTTTTATTTTATTTAATATTTAATATTTTTTATTTATATAATATTAAAATATTATTGTATAAATATATAGTAAGTGGATGAGTAAAATAAAGGTATGATTTAAACTTAATTGTTTTAATTTTAATTGAAATTTTTTTAGACCAATATGCTATAGTAAAAAATTACTGGATTTATTTTATCATATTTTAATAAGACAATTATTGGAGTTGGAGGTATTATGTTTAAATAAGCAATATTAAGTGATTTTAAGATGATTCAATTTGCAAAGGGAAATAATGATTTTTTTAAAACGTCATGTTTTGAATTGATGTAGGCAATGTTTAAAATAATATTTTTAAATGGGAGTTTTTATAATATTAAAATATCAATTTTTATTGGTGATATAATATATTTCTTTATTATGCGTTAAGTTATGATATACGTATGTATATATACATATGTATTCAAATATTGATTTAATTAAGGATAGGTTTTCAAGGTAATTAAGAAATATATATTATTTTGTTCTAGGCAAATTACGGACTTTGTTTTAAAGTAATATACCTTTAAGGTGGAATATTATATATGTTTTAAATGAAATGGATATTAAGATAAGTTAATTATTGTAGAAATGAGTTTGTCGTAAAGAGAAAACATTTATTTACTTTTAAATGATAGTTTCTGAATAGTTGGACTAAACGTTTATTTTATAAGTATTGAAACAATTAGAGAATCAAATATTGAGTTTTAATTTCTCTCTTGTCTGAAAAGAAGTATTTCAAATCAGTTTTATTGAGCAATAAATTACTGATGTTATTAAGGGAAATGGATTTAATAAATCCAAAATTAGTTATTTCCTTGCAATTGCTCTTTGTGATTAATTCCTCTGTGTTAACATTTGGGGAAATGGTTTAAGTGTCTTTAATATGTAAGTCTTCCAAAAGACCCTAGAGGTTGGGGGTTGCCATTTTGTGATGTCGACTGTTTGTGAATTGCCTTGGGTAGTGCATGGTGGCTAGTCAGTGTTCAACCCGGTTTCCACGAACGGGGATGTTTTGTGTCCCCTGTGAAAGGAGTGGATTATGGGATCCACGTCTCCTTGTAAGGAGTAACCTTATTAGGTGATTTGTTGCCTCCAGTGTTGGAGATGGTTTTATCTTATGTCCCCTCCTAAGAAAGGAGTGGTCGTGATATCTTTTTTGTTGCACTTTGTACCCTTGATGTTTGGATGGTATGTGTGTTGTCAAGTAGAAGAGTAGCTTCCGTAGGGGCCAGAGCCCGAAAGAGGTAAACTGGGTAACCTTCGGAGGTGGTTTAATCAAGTGATAACTAAAAAAAAACTTAGAAGATTAGGTGGTACTTCTCACTAATCAAGATAATTATGCCTCACTCATAGACACAAGGGCTCGTTTAGACTTGGGATGAATGGGAAGGCTTGGAATGGCAAGGTCATCTATCTTGTCTATACGAGAGGTATTTGATTTTGATGAGTGAGTATGGGGGTCGAGATTCTTTAGAGACCACCAGGATAACCCATAGTGGGGACCGGAGCCCAGGAAGAATCCTAGGGGATAACCCATGATGAGCTGTGTGATGACACTCTATCTAGGACAACGGTTGGTATTTGATTTGGTGGGTATGGTTTCCTTAACATACCTGATATGACCACAGTTGGTATTCCATTTTATGGGTATGGTTTCCTTAACATACCTGATGTGACCATAGTCGGTATTTGATTATTATGTGTATGGTTCTCTTAACATACTTGATCTGCTTGTTATCTAGAAGCAATGTGACCTTATAGAGTTGTACATGTGTTGTACTCGTGATGCTCTTGAGTTGTACTTGCATTGTTAATATGGTTGGTTGTTTCAGTTTCGTTCAGTTTGGAGTTAGCCTGTGTCTAGAGGTAGATGGTCTTGGCTAGGATTACTTGTTACTATCTCCTAGCATGGGGGGTGGGCCTTTGGGTTCCACTTGGTTGGGTGGTGTGCAGCTAAATCCATTGGGCTTACTTCATGTTCATGTGGATGAGACTTGCAGTTGCAGAGCTCATGGGATTCAGTTTCAGTTGATCTTGTATTATTTTACCCCTCTATGTTATCGAGGTGGAAAGATGTAATTTGTAATTATGTTTATTGGACTTGCCTCATTCGGGGAATGAGAGTTGCAATTGTAATATTTAACTATGGATAAATGAGATGGGAAGTTATCTATTATGCTTTGATGTAATTTATGTTGGATGGAATGTATGCGTCCTTATTATCTTGAGTTGATAAATGTTATGGATTCATTTATGTTGTTTGTGGGTTGTCAAGTTATCTCAATCTCGTAACCTTAGGGGATGGTTGCATTGGGAAGCGAAATTATATATTAATTGTACTTAAACAAAAAAAAAATTAGCTAGTTTAAGTAGTTGTTTGCAACATCCTCTAGGGTCGCGTGGCGGGGTGTTACACAACACATCCCATGACATGTTTCAAACCTCACAAATGCAAACAAGAGATTCTCTCAACCCCTTATCAAAACTATCAAATTAGTCAACCTTAGAAAACAATCATTGTTCTTTCATTTATAGACATAAGCTTGCACAAAACTGGTCACCAAGTGATATTACATAAAACCATGTGAGTAGTACCACGAGCTTATAAAACCATTAACCCCCAAATTTACTTTTTGATATTAAGTTTTTGCAATATAAATATGTTCCCAATGTGAAACCCCACATTAAATATTTATTCCAATGTTACATACAACACATAAAATTGCCCCAAGAATGCTAATCCCAGGTGATGCACACATCCCTAGATCCCCTAGGTGTACTACACATAATATTAAATTATATTATAACATTATACAAGGTGGACAACAAACCTTTTCCTAACAATATTCACAATGGTGCACTATTGGCTAGAGAATCTATGCTAATTTATAATAGCACCTATGTTTCTTCTTAAAGCGTCTAATATGTTATGGGTAAAGAGATCTCTATGTCATCATGGCACAAGAAAATAAAATGCAAAGATTGACACATCAAAAATGTTGTGCCACTCATGAAAATGTTAAGCTATTAGCACATGGGCCTAACTAAAATAAAAAGAGGAAAATATAAGGATCCTTTATGGGATAGGTGTCATCTTGGCACACCTTTGTGAATATTGAAATACTAAAAGGTAAAATTTATTATTCTATTGTCAATTGATGACAAATTAGCATTTTAGTGGGTTTGATATCCTAGTGGAAATCATATTCAACAAAGGGAAACATGGCATCACCACATAGCTTATAATATGAAAGAAATATGTCACCTTTCCTTAGTGTGCCATTGGTTGTTGAGTGCCAAGTTGGAATACTGGGTCCTATTTTCAAAAAATAGATGTCAAATACTACTAATCATTGATCATTGGTAGAATACATCTTGTTGGGTCTCAAAAACGTAGGTTTGAACCATGAGAGGTTGCCAAGCTCTCACAACACTTTTGGCCAACTAACAAGGCCAACCAATATAGTTGAAGCTTCTGCTCTTCAGGCTTTGCAAAACCCAGGCAGGTGCACCTATGTGTATGTTGCAAATTTAAGATGTATTTCTTGATGCAACAATCTACCCACAATGGTAAATGAAAGTGGATAGACAAAATCACTAAAAGTACTCCTATTCCTACTGTAAAAATGAAAGGTTTTGAAAAATGTTATTTGTATGATATCTTATCTTTGGGTTGAGGCAGATCAGTGCCTTCTATCCACATGGGCAATGGAGTCAAATTATTAAGAATTGTATGTTTTTCCCTCTCTGTCATAATTCTAGTTGTTTGGCACTTTGAAAAATGAAACCTAATGACTGGTAGATGAATTCATTAATTTATGGCTTGCATAAATAGTGCTGGAATATTTTCTTATCGGGTTCTACTTCAACAATCCAAAAGAAATACTAAATCATTGTGACTTGTTTAAAATAATTTAACTTTGACTTGCAGACACCAATCAACCAAATCACACAGAGTGAAATTTGCACTATGATAAATCAAACATATGTTTGATAAATTGATTTAAATGATTTAAGACTTCAAGTTGGAGACAACCCATTTAAGAAATATAAATTATTATATCACAACAACTGAAAAGAGAAAAAGTTTCACCAATTCAAAATGATCTGTCCATTGATCCGCTTCAAAAAGGCTCTATCATTATTTACATTCTAGTCCCTTCTCGAGAGAAATCTAACTCCTACTCTAACTCCTATCTGTTATCATCTTTTGTCTCCCCTTTTGCAACTAATTTTTCAAATCATTTTTACATCATATCTCAAGAGTCACGACCCTTCACTGTTCTAGTAAAATCGTTTGAAATTCTACAAACAAAGATTTAAAATATTTAATTATGTTGCCTCTCGGAAAATTAAATATCTTATAATAGTCGAGCATTTAATTTTTTCCTTAATACTTTCTCCTGTCTTTATTATTTCATTCACACTGCTACGAATCTTCTATTTATTATTACGGCTCTACAACGGTCAACATGTTGACCGATCGCGGTATAGAGGTGATAGTCACAACTGCTTCCTTTATGTTTTCCACCATGGTTATCTCCACCATTTACCACCTTAACGTGGTCTGCACTTTACTTGTCCGCGGTATCGTGGTCCCCTGACTTTGACTGCTCCGTTTTACCGCTCTACCGCGGGCTCGTTGTTTGCACCATGCAGTTCCGTAGTGATTATCTCTGAGTGTTACCTCCTCATCGCTTTCCTGTCACCACACCACCATGGTCACTATGTTAACCGCGCATGGTATAGCGGTTGGCATTTCTTGTTATCTTCCCTGTTACCGCGGTTACCACGGTCTGTGGTTTGACTACGTGCGGTACCATAGTATGCCCGTTGCTGACCGCTAGCCACTTACCACGATCACCATGGTCATTGTATTAGCGGCTATGGTATCATGGTAACCACTACGCGATCACCACTGTCAGCCCGCTAACCGTTCATCTTCTCCTCGTTGTCTCTGTTAACCACTTCCTCCATCCACCACGGTCACCGCGGTCTATGAGGTGACCCCCTGTAGTACCGCGGTAAAGGTTACTTTGACTGCTCCAAACCGCTACCACTATACCGTGGGTATGGATTGAATTGTATGCGGTATAGCGGTAAAGAGTGAAAAATGGGAATTTCAAAAGGATTAAGGTAGTGATATGAAATATAAGGTGTTTTTAGCATTTGGATGGGGGATGAAAATAATTTTTCATGAAAAGATAGGAAAATAAACAACAATCCTTTAGAGTTTGAATGGAAAAATGGGGTTTAAATGAGAAAAACTCTCAGGATTTTAGCTAAAATTTTGGGTTCTAACACATCTAATGACTAGTGCATTGGAGAGATCTTGTCAAAATGGAGAAAGGAAAATGTTGTGCTACTGGTTAATGATTAATGAGTAAGTAGGTTCTTCATATTTTTTATATGAGAGAGGTGTAATCCATGCATTCCTTGGAGATGCAATAGTTAAGTTGAAACTGCCAACATGCATGGCTTCCACAAGTTTAGTAGCTCATTTCATGCAAGATTGAGATATCATGCATTTGAAAGGTTGGTGATTTCCTATTTTTATATATAGTTAACTAGAATTTCTTTAAAAAAATGATAGCTCATGCCATTTTTGTAACTCTTGTAGTGTCAAATAGGCAAAGATTAGATTAGTATAAAAGGAGATGCATGAAATCAATTGGGGGATCTTATCAAAGAAGGATATTTAAGGGAGAAAAAAATCAATATAAGTATTTTGGCCTTAATGGGTTCTACTTAGTTTTGATTGAATATTTGATAACTGTAAATTATGCCTTTTATATTTTGTTCTTAATTCAATAATGATGAGAATATGATATTTTTTGCTTGTGTAGGTGTCTTTAATTTGTTTCTCTCTTTGGTAAATCATGCCTTTACTTATATATTTTGATGGATAATGTTTATGAATGATCTAAAATCATGCATACATATTGTCTTTGATGCCAGCAGTAAATGTTATTCTCAAGTAGAAAATGTTGCACCATTTTTATATTAGTATCATATTTTCATTCAATGCATTTCCTTATAATACTTTTTTAAAAAATATTTTCTTTGTCTCCATAAGATTCAAATTCATTAAGAATATTAGGAAGAACTGTCTCTTAAAATCCTAAATTTTATCCTATACTTTATTCCATATTCATAAGATATTGTTGGTGTTGGTTTATATTTAGAAACAAAAAACATCAATATACACTTTGGTTAAAAATATGATTAATAATGAATTTTTATAGACTTTGTTAATAGTGAGGAATAATTGTATTTTTAAATAATCATTAAGATGACCATTGTGAACAAGAATGTTGGTTGACACCAACCTAGGAAAATATTTAAAATCATATGAGAGAACTAGAAAATCAATGAAGGAAGAACATGGTTTAGTGTGCTTAGGCATTTCAAAAGATTATGTGATGTGTCTAAATCAAATTCATAGCTAGGATTTTCTTTGATAATTTTTCTAGTATTTTCTATGTTGTTCTCTATACATAATTATTCTATCAAGAATGTGTCATAACTATGAGGACCAAAACCACCAATTAGATATTCATTCTTGTTAGAGTTACTCAAGGACTTGAGCTCCCAAGATCACCTACAAAACCCAAATAACCTTCTACAAGAGAAAAAATAGAGAGCATAAATTTACAATAATAGATGATAAATATATTATATATATCAAATGTGATCAATGATGTGCAACCTATGAAATACAAAATATACATATGAGAGCCTGCTTATACAGGCAAGGTGAGAGGTAGGATTAGACAAGATCATGAAAAGTGTATTAATCATCTGACATGAGAAAAGTAATATTAAATGACCTAAGACACATTCAAATAATAAAGTTTAACTTATAATATTTTAATACTAGATCATATGTGAAACTCCAATGCATTGAGAGTACATTCTATTTGTGTTATCAATATGACCTAAAGTAATTTAGAATCAATAATTATTAGACTAAGGACCTTTTTTATATAATAATTATTCAAGGTATCAAAAGGATATCTAGGAGTGCCATGTGGTATATACCTTAGCTTAAAATTTATTGTTTACTAGAGGGTATTAATAAGGAATTTTGGAGATGATGTCAAATTGAAGAGTAAATTCACCTAAAATCCATGCTAGTGATAATCAAAGTAAGGTTATTGGGTATATCCTACAACATGAATAATATTAATCTCATTTATAATCATAGTAATTAATTTGTAATTGGTGAATTTTATTAATAAAGAAGCAATATTTAGTACATGGTTTTTGGTAGTTCATTAAGAGTGCTACATATAGTTACAAGTTGATTAGTAAAAAAATATCATTGTGGTTGAGTAAAATACAGTTCCTCACACTACATGTATGTATAGATGGTCAACGCTAGGTTGAGATGCCTCAACATGAACATGAGATCCATACGTTGAATGTTACTAATTGTAAGAAAGCATGTTTTCAAAGTTGCATAATAACTAAGAAGGCTCAAAATCATATTGTCTCCTTTTTGGGACACTTGGTGTTTTTTGAATTTTATTATATAAATATTTTTTATATGTGTTAGTGAGTCTATAATAACATATTGAGTTATGTGTAAAATTTATGTTCTTTATTAGAAATTATTTATTTGTAATTTGTTGTTAGTTTAGTTTTTATCATTATTTGTAATTTGTTGTTATTTTTTTGTAATTTATAAAATAGATAAAAACTATCACCATATAATATAATATTAGTGTCTATATAGATTTTGAGTACTATGTGAGCATGTTGCATAGTTTTATGAGAATTGATTTCAACAAAAGTTATCTTAATAGATTTGAGATCATTTTTATATTTTTCTAAGGTATCATCAATCAAAAATAAGAGAAAAGATAATTAATGATAAAAAAAATTCTTTTAAATGTGGAATGTTTCTCATGATTAAATTGTAAGTACTTTAAGTATATAGTGTAGTAGTATGTTATTTTATAATTTCATTATTAAAATGAGAAATAATAAAATAAAATATATTACATATTTCTATATAATTTATTTAAAATAATAATGTTTTTTATAACAAATACATTAATATAGACAATGATATATAAAAAAAAATTTGATATATTTGTCAAAGTAATTTTTTAAAACTAATAAAATTAAAAATCGCTCTTTCTTATTCCTCATTCATAATATTTATTCTCTTTTGAAGGTACCCACCCATTTATATTCAAGAATTAATCTTTGATTATCCCTTCATTTCAATACATGGTATTGGCTAAAAAAGGTTATCCTAATATTGCAAGGTAGAATTCTATTTAATATTTTTGTCATTATAATTCTATAATAGTTTTAGATAAATATGTATAATAAATGATAAAAGTATTTATATATTTATATTTTTAGTGATTTTTTGATATCTTATCATTACCATATGTTACAAGAGGTGTGGTCTATTTTTCACTATATTATTTTCTTTCTTTTCTTTGCAAATTTTCATTCTATTCAAATGAGAGTTTCCTTATATATATTTTCATGGAAAAAAACAAGATTATAAACCAAAAATTTCCCAATAAAATATATCTAACAAATCTTTAACTTTTTTTTCCTAAAAAAAAAAATTATTTAATGAAAATATAAAAGCACACATTCAAAATATTAAATATTTGTAAATAAATAATGACAACATAATAAGAACATACAACATAAATTATTATATATAAATTATCATAATTAAGTATTTTTAATATTTTAACTTAATTAAAAGAGAATCAATCTAATAATAGAAAATATCTCACAATTAAAAAAGAATCAATCCTTGATTATCCTTCTATTGGTAAAAAAAAATTCCTCGATAGAATTCTATTTAGTTTATTTGTCATTATTAGTCTATGATATTAATAGATAAATATGTATAATGAATGATAAAATTATTTATATGTTCTTAGTTTTTAATGAATTTTTTGATATCTTATTATTAGTGTATTTTACAAGAGGTCTAATCTATTTTTCACTATATTATTTTCTATCTATTCTTTGTAAATTTTCATTCTATTCAAATTAGATTCTCTTTATATCTTTGTTGTGGAAAAAAGAAGATTATAAAAGAAAAGTTTTGCAACAAAATATATTTAAACAATCTTTAATCCATTTTAAAAAAAAAATCATTATTTTATGAAAATATAAAAACAAACATTCAAAATTGTAAATGTTTGTAAATTAATAATGATACAGTATTATAAAATATTCTTATAATATATAACTAGTATACATATATTAATTAATAATATATATAAAGAACGCTGAAAATTATCAATACTTAACATTGTTTATTATAATATTAATTAATAAAATATATTAAAAACTAATAATATATATAAAAAACTATTTTTACTATTTTTATATATATAACTAAAAAATTTAGTCATGGGAGGGCCCACATCCTTTTGTAGTTTGTCTCTAATTATGTACTGATTGTTATTCAACATTCAAACAAACTTTTGTCAATAAAAATTAGACAACTAGTTTTTATTATTTTAAAAATATAATAAAATTGACCGTTTGACTGTTGAACTTCAAAGGCTAAAAACAAATAATTGATCTGTTCACAACTATTCTATCAGATTCATCCAAAAATATTATTAAAAAACAAAAACTCAAACTTTATTTTACAGTGTACAGCCATTAATACCATCTGACGGCGATCATCTAGGGCCGCGTCAATTTTCACTGTGACGGTGGACGAATACGACGGAGAAAAACAGTTTTCTTTTCTGGAGCTTCTCTTCCGTGTTCTGTTAAAACCCTATCAGTGTCACACACAGAAATATGCCGTATTATTTGTAACTTTCTGTACACCAGTACAAGCATTAAAACCCTAGGACCAGAATTTACGCTGGGTATCTTTGCACGAAAAAACTTTAGCAGATTTTAAAAAATCTGGCATTTAGAGGTGGCGCGGTGCATCCCCTAAAAGTAAAAGCAAATTTTGTCTTTAGAGAGTAATGGCGAAGGCTTCACAGTTCACTGATTTATCAGTGCCGCGCAAATTTGACAAAGGTTTTGTTGCTTAGTGGCTGGTCCAAAAATTTAATTTTCCAGGTACTAGGCAAGTGGGTTGTTGGGACAATAATAGGTCGCGGGTTCGAACTGCGGGGCCTACGGGAGCTGAACTGAGTTGTTTTGTACGGGTGAAAGTGTAAAATGCGTTGTGAGAATCTATGGAGATTTAAAGCTGGCATTCAGATTCCAAAATTTATTAGCTAAAGTCCAAGCTCGATGGGAAGGGTCAACTTGTCAGATAAAGCAAAACAAGCGGGGATTTTGGCGCTATCGCGTACTAATTTAAAGACAGGGCTTCATATTGTTGTTTCATTTCGAGCTTAGTGGGATTTTATAAGAGACTGTGATCCGTACATACGCATGAACAGCTCCAGCCTACCTGTTTTGGTATTTTCTCAGTCGATCAAACCCTAAAAACAAATCAATGGTTATACATGACGTGGCGGGCTGAAGTTCAGCTCTTGTTGATATCGTTGGAGGGTTTGATTTAGCTCTATTTTTGTTTCATTTAAAGCATAGATTGTAGGGGAATGAAGTGGGGCAAGTTGAATGAGTCAATCGTTTGCAGAACCCTCTGTATGGCAATTTAATGTTTGTTTTTTTTTGTTTTCTTTTTTCATTCCCAGAGGCACGGTGACCTAGGGAATCACCTAGCAACCAATGCAAGAATTTATTCTTATGCAGATCCCTAGTTTTTTTTTTTTTTGTCTGTGACAGCTATCTCACAGTGGAGGAGGGGTTTCGCGAGCCCTTGCTGGCCCTTCCTCATGGTGTGGTGGCTTGAGGAGAGGTTGAGCCCTCTACAAGGCTGTCACGGCCTCCATAGGTATATAAAGCCCTCAATAAATTAATGAGCACAACTTCGCATTATTCACTTATTGAATGTTTGCTTTAATGTTTGCTTCAGTATCCTTTATTTGTCTTGTGTGCTATGGTAATGTTTCATTTCCCCCTGATTTATGTAGGGAATGCCTTATTTTATCCGTGGGTTTGAATTGATTGAGTGCTCCAGAGATGTGGGTGATGTATTTGCCCATGACCCGCATGGATGCACAATCTACAACCCAAAACGAGGTCCACCACGAAATGTCTCTATGTACAAATGCATCGGGGATACAAAACTTGTTTATTATGCATAGCTATATAGGAGATGTGATTTTAGGATGCAATTATTTCATTTTATTTTCATCCGTGTGACAAGATCTTAAATGCAACCAAAATATATGCTTATTTCTTTATAAACATCTCTTCACAATACAGTATGTTCTAGCTACATTACTACCTAAAATGTGCAGCAACAAAGATATTTTATTGCAATTTTATTACGAGTGCCCTACAGATGGAAACCAATAGTAAATCCCTTTCTCCTTTTTTTTGTAATCTCTTTCCCTTGTAGAGTTTTTAATTGGTTGTATATTCTTCTTCTCCTTTTTTGTTTGCTCTAAATATTGATAGGAAACAAATCGTTGTTTAAATCAAACGCATGTAGATGTGGACAAATAGAGAATAAGAGAGAACTTTCATATCAAAGTAAAGATGTCATCCATATCAAGCAAATAAATCCTAAAACCGTCTACCTATATACCCATATCCATTTTACTTCATAAAGCCGCTCCAAATATTACGATTGGTGTATGATATAGAAAAAAAAGGGCAGCAGGCAAGGCTTAAGAGTGTACAAAGTATTCAGTCTATAAGAAGACATATATAAAAATAAATAAAATTTAATATTAGGGAATCGTAACTGCATGGACATTTTCATCACCAACTAGCTCTTCCGATAAAAATTCAATCCCATCCACCATATCATAAACACATCTTCCTTAATTGATGAAAGCAATGTGTACCTACTGTTTAACATAATCCTTCAGATTTGAAAATGAAACTACCTTTGAGGCTATTCCACGGTTTACTAATTTTAGCTTTTGTTCCTTACTTATTTGCAATAAGTGTTCTTTTAGATTGGTAAAAACTGCCACCATCCGTTAGAGCATGAAATTTCCTAAATTCAAGTATGTTTGCAACTTTTCAATTTCTTATACAAACATTTTACCAACTACTCTTTGATGGTGTTCTATCAAACGGTCACATACTTTAAGTCTTCATTATTAAGATAATTTTTATTTTTGATTAGGATCTACATAATTATTCATTGATAAAGTTCAATTCTAAATAATAAAATTATTATCTAACAATCTCTTTAGTTTTCCATGTCCTAAAAATCCTATGGTACTGACTGTTTGGTTGATGAATTTATCAACCTTACCTCTTGATGTTGTTTGATGATGATATTGTGTGAATGTTTAATTTACTCTAAACAGTAATAATGGATTATATTGGAAGTGTTCGGTGCTTAACAATTATTTGTTTGCTATGTAATAAAAGTGAATTATATAGATCATTTATTATAGTCAAACAGTCAATGCTATTTTTTATATATTATGTATTTTTATATATCATGTATAGTTTATTTTTTATATAATGCATGAATTATTTATATACTAGCATACATATATTAAATATTAAATATAAATATATATAAAATAAGTCAAGAGTTATTATTTATAACTCTCCGCGTATTTTATATATATATTAATATTTAATACTATCAATATCTTAATAATGCACTCATTTAGGTTTTAACATTAAAGCATCCTTTACCTTACATAGTCCTTAAAATTAATGTAGATGGTGCACAAGGACTACAGCCAGAGAGAACTGATGCACAGTTAGTCCATTCCCTAACCCTAGAAATCTAAATCATTAGATATCGTCAATTTAATATCCTCCACCTACCCACAAGGCACTGTCTCCTTCTCTAACTCTTAACTTTTTATTTTTAGCAATCATGTAGTAGCTGTTCCTAAATGATTTAGCCATTAAAAGCCACTTCTAAATTTTTATTTTTAGCAATCATGTAGTAGCTGTTCCTAAATGATTTAGCCATTAAAAGCCACTTCTAAATTTTATTTTCATGTCTTAAATGTTAGGTTTATGGTTCTCGAAAGTTCTAGAGTTGTTTTTTTTTTTTCTTGATTGAGATTTTAAAATGTTTAACACTTAATTTATTTAGTGTAATTTCAACTTGATTTTTATGGGGATAAATGAAATCTAATTGAAATTCAACTTTTGTTTTTTAGCTCCACATCTAAAAGCTGTGTGAGAAATAATGAAGAGAGAGAGAGCTAAAAGCATTCGGGAGAGGATTCTTTTTAAAAATTCTTTTATTTAAGAGTATATTAAAAGTTATGATTCATAATTCTATAGTAATTTAGTGGAGGTAAATATAGTAATTTAGTGGGGATAAAAATAGTAATTTAGTGGGAATTAAAATATTAAATTAGCATATCTATATTTAGAAAAATCTATGTAAAATACGTCGAGAAATATTTTACATATTTATTTTTCTAAATATAGGTATGCTAGTTAATAATATATATAAAGAACTATTTAAACATACATATCTTAGTTTGTAATTTGAAAAGTATTTAAATTAAAAACTATTTATTGGGAAGTTTTTAATTTAAATTTTTTTGAAAAAATAGAAAAAAATAAATTATTTTTTGTGTTTGTTATTCTTAAGCAGCACATACTTCCACCTGCCTGTCAGTTTCATTGAAACTATAAAAATTTTACGAATATTCTTTTGTTGCTTTCACTGTATAATGCTTTAAATACATCTTCAAAATCATATATAAATCTTATAATAAATTTCATAAAATTATGCACACTGTTAAAATAATTATAAAAGCAAACTTTTCAAACCTCAATCATCACTACCAAAGTGCGCATCCATATCTCTGATGGGGTCAACAGTAACACGATTTGGAATTTGCATTCAAACCTTTTCAGCATACCCACGCTTAGGCTTAGCTCCACCATTCCTTAGGCGATGGCCGTAAAGCATAACAAGGCACTTGGTTTTGCAGCAACGGATCAGCTCCGTAATCCCCTGTTCTTCCAGATTAATCCACACATCCTCCACCAGACGGTCAAGGATAAAACGATAGACACCAGTGAGATGTTTCCCTCTCACATGCTTCACTAAAAACTTTGTAAACAAGTGGAAGATACCCAAAGAAGCAAAGTAGGTGATGAGCAAGGACACCCCAAGCACGAGCCAAGCCAGCTTACTGTGCGCAAGCATTGTATAAACCGCAGCCATGAAAGCGTAAGCGGTGGAGTATGACGCGAAGGCAATCATCAGGTTGGTGATAAATATAAAGGACACCTTATCTTCTGTTGAATGAGGCGTAGCTACCTGCCACGCGATCACCACAAACAACGACAGAAAGAAGGCAGCGCAATCTAATATGATAAACATCTTGAAAGAAAGCGGTCGAATGAGAAGGGGAGTGCCTAACTTGTGCTCCTCTCCTTCCTCTGCCTCTGTCTTGAAACCGCCCGGAACGGTGAAGGCCGCCGTAAATGACATTGTCACCAACAACACTGCCACCACTAATTCTATGTTCTGTTTGTCCTTGAATACTTCGTTCACCATTATTGTTAAATTCTCCCGTTTCTGTAAGCTCACTTTTGGGGCGCTGTACAAGAAAGGCTTACGGTTGGGAGGATAATTACCCAGTCTCTGTATTATCGTGTAAGGCTCGTAGTACTCCGTG
This sequence comes from Sequoiadendron giganteum, assembly GCA_007115665.2. Classification (NCBI taxonomy): domain Eukaryota; kingdom Viridiplantae; phylum Streptophyta; class Pinopsida; order Cupressales; family Cupressaceae; genus Sequoiadendron; species Sequoiadendron giganteum. The sequence continues at coordinate 332,155,827 of CM021100.1, forward strand.
TTTTCTCTTGCAATGTAGAGGGCCGTTAAGCCTTCCTTGTTAACGGCGTCCTTGTTTATGCCTGGTATGCGTAGAAGCGAGTCTACCATCTACAAAATACACACTGAAATTCAGTACATAGAAGGTGATGGTGGATTGAAAATATTTATGTTTAACGATTTCTCTAATTGTTTCCTTGACTTAATCACATCAAAATAAATTATTTATGTTAAACGATTTCTCTGGTTGTTTCCTTGAAAAGTTATTATCCACCAATTTTTCATCACATCAAAATATTTACTGAACTGTAATTTTAAAGATGAGAAAATGTAAATAAATACAAAAGCAATTTCAAACAATTATTGTATTCTTTCTTATCTCGACTCCTAACAATTACAGTTTTGAAGCCACTATGAATAAAATATATACTGCTTGACATACCATGCTTATATGAAAGGTTTATTCTGATATTTAATGTCAAGAAATCAATTACAGTTTTGAAGCCACTATGAATAAAATATATATTGCTTGACATACCATGCTTATATAAAAGGTTTATTGTGATATTTAATGTCAAGAAATATAAAGAAATAAATTTTGATATTTTCCACTAATAAATTGTAATGACAAAGAGGATATTTTGGCAAGGCAATGAAAATTTTACCTATTTCAATAGTTCTGTTTCATTACCTATTTCAATAGTTCATGAGATCAAGTTAAAGAAGTCGGACACAAACCCAAAACATCCATTTAAACAAAGGCAGGCGTAAGAAAACAAAATATAAGATTCAGGTGAAAAGAAACTTACAAATATACTTTTGTTCCTTACTGCAATATGCAGAGGTGTGTCTCCTTCGCTTATCTTTGAAATAGGATCTCTTTTTTCAGCCGGATCTGTGTTTCCTCCACTTTGCGGGGGCTTTTCCTCTGGAGGCTTCTCAAGTCCCTGGTTGACCAGGTCTAGTAAACCTATATTTTGATTCAAGTAATCAACAATTCGCAGTTGGTTAGCTTGGGCAGCTATGTGTAGCACGTTCATTCCACAACTATTCCGTATTTCAACAGCGTCTGGCCTTTACTCCATCAGCACTTCTACTGCTTCCAGATGCCCCAGTTTCGCTGCCATACAGAGCGGAGTTTCTTGACTGTCATTAACCCAATAACACAGTTCGGGCTCAGACTGTATCAACTTTCTCATTATATCCACGTAGTTTTTCCCAGTAGCTACATGCAACGCTGTATCGCCATTTTCGTACCGTACTTGAATTAATTCTTTTGCATCTTTTTTTGACTCTAAGATATTCGTCAGCAGTTCTGTGGAAGAGGCACCCAAAGTCGTTAGCAAGTGACAAAGATATCATAGCTTGAATGAAGTTTGGACTACCTAGTTTACATGTATTAGTGGAATACAAAGCTCAATTAGAATAAGAACATAAAAAAGAAAGAAGATGTGAAGGATAAGAGTATAAGAACAAAGAAACATAAAGAGATCTAAGAAGGCCAAAACACCCGAATCTACAATCGACCTCGTGCCTAATAAGGAGGTGACAAATGGGTTTATAGGATGATGATGCCTAAATATTCTAGATCTACATAAAGTAATACATATTATCAGAAATGAATAGGCAAAGAAAAACATAAAACTCCAATAACTGACCTGAATTTCGTTTAACTATAGCAACATATAAACAGGTTCGACCGTGCGCTGTCTTTTGGTTGAGACTTGAGGGAGATGCTTTCAATAGCTGCATCACTGTGCCTGAATTTCCGCTTTCGCAAGCTTTGAACAGAGCCGTTTCATCAAGCTCGTTAAGGACATCGACACCACTTTCTTCTCGTTGGAGTAAAACCTCCACAACTTTGGAGAAACCTCCCTGAGCAGCCAACTGCAGCGCAGTATTTCCTTGGGCATTGGTAGTCTTCACAAGTAGAGGATTGACTCGCAAGATCTCTTGAATAAATTCAAGATTTCCTACAGTAGCAGCCACATGAAGAAGAGTATTTCTGCTTCCGGGTGTAGTACTGCTGAGAGCTTCTTCAAGTTGGGAACTCTTAATTTTTGTTCCAGGATGTATTGCAGCGTTGTATGCCCAGCCATCGATCCCTATGTTGGGCTCTTCACGCTCAGTTGCCATGGCCAATTTCCGCTGCTGCTGCCTTCAACTTTAGCCTTCTTGCTTGTGTATAGTATCATTACATAATCCCAAACATGGTAATTATGAGGCTGGACAAGGAACAGAGAAAATTCTTCTAATGAGGGGAATTAGGAATTGGTTCAGAAAAAGAAGGTCGGGCTCAACCGGTACACTCTTAGGTGGCCGGGCCAACAGCTTTTTTAAATCGTACCTTTTCCAGTTACTTTACCCGTTTCTGTGGGTAGAAATCAAAGAGAATTTAATACTCAAAGCACTGGAGCTACTGCAGACATTTATGTGGCAGTAGCGGCCACATGAAAAAGAGTATTTCTGTTTCTGGGTGTAGGAGAGAAGACCCAGTTACCGGTTTCACCAGTTTCCATTGAATAACCGCCACCTCCATGCTCACTTAACCTCCCAAAAAAAAATTCACCTTTTTTTTTGATCCATTAAAATTTTTTATTTTATTGAATAAATAATTACAAAAACACCAATGGTTACTCATTATACTTACAAAAACACTAATGGCTGCTCATTAAGTGTTAAAGCGCATGTTTTAGAGTGGATTTAAGGCATAAACAGTTATAATTGATGAAAATTAGAGTGGGCGGATATTGGGACATTAGGTGGTGGCAACCGGACGACACCTCTAAAAGGTGTCTTTTTGACCTCCGCGCGCATATCCAATGCTCCCACACTCTACCAAATTGTCCAAAAGCCAAAAGCTTAGTTATAAGATCTTAACTCGTGGGCAGAAAAAACCCGTAGTTTTTTTTTTCAATTCAACACACAGTTTAGATTCTATGGTTGTGCGAAGTTAGCCCTAGCGGATACTAGGTCTTCTCCCCTAGTACTGCTGACAGCTTCTTTAAGTTGGGAACACTCAATTTTTGTAATAGAGTAATTCTGTTTCCGAGTGTAGTACTGCCGACAACTTCTTTAAGTTGGGAACACTCAATTTTTGTTCCACGATGTATTGCAACGTTGTATGCCCGACCATCGATCCCTCTCCTGGGCTCTTCACACTCAGTCGCCATGCCTAATTTCTCCTGTTGCGCCTTCAATTTTAGCTTTTTTGTTTCTGTATTAAGGGTAGGTCTCTATGCGGTTGCTTAGTTTATTTTGGCTAGCAGTCACTGCTCAATATTTTAAGGAACATATTGTGGAGTTGATGGCCTCATGATTGTATATATTTTTTTTCTTATTTTTAAGTACTAAAATCTGGAAAAAAAAATTGAAAGCAAATATTAAAAAGGAGCCACAGAGATTTATGAAGCCACATGTAATTTTTTTAATATGCAGCAACTACTTATTTTCAATTCCCAAATTTTTGCACAGTTTATTTTCAATTTTTAAGCAGTTGTTGCTCCACAAGGATAGAAAAAGATTCTAAATGATCCTATTCCCATAAATAAAATTTTACATGGGGACATCTAACTGCTTAATTTTAAGGAGAAATTAGACTTAAGCAACAACATGGAGAAGGGGTAAGTATCATTACATAATTCCAAACATGGTAATTATAAGACTCGACAAGGGAAAAATAAAATTATTCTCATGCGAGGTAATAGGAATTGGTTCAGAAAAAGATGTGGTCTCGGTCAAAAGACTAGGTGAGAATAGACGACTAGGCAGTCAGTCGTGCTTTCACCTAGCTCATTTTCCTGTAAGCTGTAGTGGTCGTTAGTCAATCGTGTGATTCCCATGTATAAGCCAAATTGCAAAACCAAATTCAAATTAACGTTGCACACTCAAGAAGTTTGAATGGATAAAAGTAACAAATTGACTCGCAGTGCATATAGTTATTGCAAAAAACAAAAGGACAAGACATACGAGCTGCTTGACCAAGTGCTTGAAAGAAATCTAGTATTATGGAATGCAGGATATACACAAAGTGGATTTGTTGAAAAGGCTTTAGGAACTTTCAAGCAAATGCAACTAGTAGGTCTAAAGCCAAAATTTGTGACCTTTTTCAACGACCTCCATGCATATGCCAAAATGGGATTTTATATATAGGGTATGGAATCCATCAAAGGAGGATGGGAATTTTGTCGGATGTTGTAGTTGCAACTACCCTGGTAGACATGTATGAAAAATGTGGAAGCACAGATAAGGGGCATGATCTGTTTGACTTAATACTTCAAAGAAATGTAATCTAATGGATTGTCATGATTGCAAGATATGCAGAATGTGGAAGCTTAAACAAGGCTTGAAGAAACATGTTCTCATGGAATGCCCTAATTAGAGATTTTTCATAAAATTGATTTCTTATAAAGACTTTAGGAACTTTCAAGCAAATGCAATTGGAATATGTAAAGCCAGACTCTACAACCTTTGTCAGCATTCTCCTAGCCTATGCAAAAATGGGATCTTTGAATAAGGTATGGACATCCATCAAATATATAAAAGATAGAGAAATTTTGTCAAATGTTGTAGTTGCAACTGCTCTAAGAGAGAGATGTTTGTAGAATGTGGAAGCACAGATAAGGGGTATGAACTATTTTGAATTCTACATCTTTATTCTATTTTTCATTTCTTCATATTTTTAACATTCTTTCTTTTGTTATTCATTTTTAAAAAACATAAAAAAAAATGCAAGTAATAATGGCATGGTTGCACTCTACAAGTGTCCCAAAATTCTGATATCAAAATTGGATTTTTTCTTCTTATTGACAACCAAATTTTTTTCAATTGGGTCCTTCTATTATTTTCCACTAACTAATAATTAGTCTTCTATTTCCTAGTTCGTCTACAAGTTTGACTTTTGAACTTGAAGAATTGGAGCATTTCTAAAATATTTCCAACCCCTCTCTATCATATATTGTATCTTTCCCTTCTAAATAATATTCAACCTTACACCCATACATCTTCTATGATTTATTTACACTTAACATGAGGAAATTAGTTGATTCATTTTAATAATTTAGTTATCCCTAATACAATGATTGGTTTTGAGAAATGATGTATCTTATGAAGAAATTGGAAAATAAATTGATTATAGCTCAATTCCAACTATACTTACTATCAATTTCAAAAATCAATCTTTAGTTTATGTAGATCTATAAATAATTAAATTGACCTACATTAATTACACAATTTACAAAAATGAACCTATATATCCAATGTCAAATTTCAGAATTTGGGCCCCAATAGTAATACTTAGCTATTATGATTTGACATGATGTCTAAAACATTCAAAATACACTCTCAAATGTTTTATTGAGTGTCAACCCCTAATTTATTAAAAAATAGTAAACATACAATGCACAGCAAGAGTGTTTAGAAATAAACCTTAATTAGTCATTATATCACCATAACAACATTAATATATACATAACATCATACGCATATTTAATGACTGATTATTGCTTTTGATAATTTTATCAAGTTGTTAAATTGATATCATAGGAGATTGAGAAAAGAGAGAAATGTATGTGTTCTAGGAAATCCCTTTATCCTTATCTCTATTTTAAAAAAATGATTCAATCAATGATTTACACTGAAAACCTAGAGGTTTTGAGCTATAAAAAACATTGAATCCATGTAATGAATTTTTGCTTCTATAGATTATGCAATTGAACTAAATGGTTAGATATATTTTTTCTTGATTCAAACCATTTCACTTAGCTAAAAGAGTTGTTTTATGCTACTATAACATCAAAAATAGCTTAAAATTTCAATCATAAGTTTGGTAATCAAGCTAATATAAAATAATTTCTTTTTAGATTTTAGACAAGAAAAATAAAATAATAAATTAATCTGAGCCTAAATAATCTGAGGTGCTACTATATTATTTTCTTAAATTTTTTGAGGTGCTTCCATATCCAAGCAATCTCTATGCTTATCCAAGCAACCACTGTCCATATCCAAGCAAACTATATCCCCTTTCACACCCCCAACAACATAAATAGGTTTAGGGTTAGTCATAGATAGATAGGGGATACATGCCCTCAAATTTTAGAGATTGTCAAGTGTAGAGACCACCCTCATTAATGATCTAGATTTCTATCGATAAATTGTTTCATGTCCTTAGTCATATGCAACATATTAGCCCTTGGAAAAGGCTTTTAGACCAAGTCATGATTTCCCTATCAATGCCTCTCTAGAAAATATTAAGGGTGGTTGGATATATTCCTATTAAGTTGAAAATAAAAAGAGCAACCTGATGGATACGAATGATGAAAACCCATAAGTGCACTAGAAGGTAAGTCTTATAAAATTATCTTGCTAGAATATAAAAGAATATAGAGATAATTTTAGGTGTTAAAAAGCAAGTTGTGGTAGTATTTGGTGTTTTGTACAACCCCTTAGTAATCTAAGGTTTTAATAAAAAGAGAGTTAATATGTATACATTAAATCAATTAAATATTTACGAATTTTTTTTTATAAGAAGAGAGTAAAAAAAAAAAAAAGAGTTAAGATGTATACATTAAATCAATTAAATATTTATGAATTTTTTTGATAAGAAGAGAGTAAAAAAATTATTGGTGAGATCGAGATAGGTTTTGAAGAGAATTTAATAAGATCATGATAGAAAAGAAAAAGGAAGAAGAATCCTAGGATTGAGACGAAAGAAAATGGAAAAGGTTAAGAAAAATGTGTTACACCTCACCCTAGATTCCTAAATTATTTTTCTTTATGGTAATTATTATGATGAATAATGAGATTATGAAAGTTTTTTATATTGTGATAAAATTATGTTATGATATGTCTATGCTTTAATGGGATAATGACATTATGTGATGAATTAGATGAAATGTTACGAAAGGAATCTCTTTTATTTTAAAGAATTTTTTTTTGAGGATGCAATGTTGAGTAGGTTATAGTAATTCTCTAGTCTAACAACTATTGTTTTCTTAGTGATCATGGAAGACAAACTGAGCACCTCCAAGAGAAAGAGGGTGAGTATCGCCTTGAAGGAGGGAGACATTGAGGATTCTCTACTTATGCCATCTAAGAAAGCAATGTTCATGTAATGATAAAAAAAACCTAATGAGTCTAGAGGATGTTTACGATAAGATTTGAGGCAAGCCAATCTGAGTCAATATGTTGTGGTATTTGTTTTTCCTTGGATGACCATTTTAGTGTTCTTTGGTCAGTTGTATGTATAAATCAATATGTGAATGTACATGCATATTCATGTTCATGTTCACATGTTCCACATCATCGTGATGTGATATTTCTGATTGGTATAGTAACTCTGTAGTGATGTATTGAGCAATGTCATATATCAAACAATAGTGTTCTAATATTGGTTGATTATTATTATTATCTTTACTTTTGGTATTTGAGTCGGCTTACAAAGCCATGGGATCTCATATATGGTTTGACTCCTTATTAAGGAGTATTATTGTATTCTAAAAGGTGGCGGGGTTATATATCCATGTCGTTGTCTTAACATTGAATGAAAGAATGAATCAGTATGGAACCTGAGTGAGTTTAGTGAGTTGACATAGTTATGCCAATTCATATATCTGTTTTGCATAGAAACAATCGTGTAGATGAATTTTATCATTTAAATGCTCTTAGTACCATTCTGTAGGAAAACAGAAGGCAAGAACAAACAACTTCAGTCTTTCTTTTTACAAGTATTCATGAGACTGTTCACTATTTTATCCTTCAACTCTTTAGAGTTCTCATACATCTTGCCACACACTTCACTTCTGCTCTTGAGAGCTGTAAATTATCTTTTTTTCCTCACACACTTTAGCATCTACAACAGACCCATATATATCTCAAAACTATGGCCAGAACTAGTAAATACAATATTAAAGGCAAATAAAGAATGCCAGCAAAAACAAGTTCAAATCATATTAAACAGTCATCCTTCTGACATAAATAACAGTCCTTCCACCATAGTTGTCCACCAGTGCACAACCACAAATAATGTCGTCAAAAGAAGTCAGACAAAACCGCGTTACTTCCGAAGAATTTAAACCACCTAGACGGCCAACGGATGGTCCACTGCACTACCGTGGAAGTTAAGAAATAGACCGCGGTGGATGTGGTAACCGCCCAAAGATGGTCAACGAAACAGGAAACAAGGGCACCGCGATACCGCTGATGGTTAGCGGATAGACCCGGGTAGAGCAGTAACGGCTTCAGGCGGACGAAACAGGGAGCAATAGAAGTCACTGTGGTACCGCACGCGGTTGGAAGGGTAACCGCGGTAGTGCGGTAACAACTGCCTGGCGGTTAACCGCATTGCCACAGGCATCATGCGGTTAGCCCACAATAGCGAGGTTAGAGTAGATGACCACCATCGTGAAATCGTCGACAGTGAAGGAGAGGACCGCAGTAAAGCGGTAGACAAAGGAAAGCTTGACTGCAAGACCACGGATAGGAGAGAGAGGGGGTGCGGTAGCCCGGTAGACGTCGCCAAACCGCGAGCAGAAGGGAAGGACGACGAGAGGGCACGATAGAAGCCAAAAAGACTTAGGCAGGAGATAAGTGAATTCCCAACACTCCCCCATGAACACAACTTCCACCCACATTGACGCCCAGTCGGTTTCTCTATGGATGAACTTGTCTCTACCCTACGCCTTAGTAAGTATGACTACCTGCTGCTTGTGCATCCTGCAAAATTCTAGAGGGTTATCTTCATTGTTGATCAACTTTAGCTCTCCCGCTTAATGTCGACTTCTCCCTGTACACTACCCAACCAAATTACTTTTTAGCAATTTTCAATGCACATCCCAAATTCGTTCTTGAATGTTGCGGCATTCTTCTTCTCGTCATTATCTATCAGCGATTTGAATGCCCTCTATTTCAATGTTTCCCTAATGTCTGAAATTATTTTTCTTTTCCTATAGTGCCAATTTCTAATGTATTTTCTTGTTTTAAATTTATCAAAATACTACCTTGCGTTGTCATACCATTTCTTCTTCCATCATTCTAATATTCTTTCTCTTTACAACTCTGGACTCTTGAGAGTTGAAATAATTCATCATGCTTACTTTTGTTGACTGACTGCAAACTCTTCTTGACCAGTTGCGGCTGTTTTAAAATTTATTTCTTTTTCTGGAAATTCATTGAACTTGCTCCCTTTTTTTAACTTCTGTCAATTGCATTATTTCAATGAGGTGGTTTCAGATTACCACAAACTAACTGTAAAAGATTCTTTCAATGACTTATTTTGATTGATTTTTTTTTTACACTTACCATAGTGGCACATTGTTGGTGCTAGGGAATCATGTCATTTGTTCCATCTGTTGTCTTCACTTTTACTCACAGAATGTTGTTGCATTTCTGTTTTATTTCTTTCTCCAAAAGCTCTTCCTTTCCTTGTTCAATTTCCATTGAATAAAACTTCTCTTCCAAAATAAAATTTTCATTGTGGTTGATAACTTTCTTTATTCATGAGCTCTCTTTTGTTGAATGTCATTAAGAGTTGCGGCTCATATTCTTTTATCCATGACTTCACACTTTACCCAAAAATAGTGATCTTTATTTTTTCAAGTCTGCAACGCCTCTTTTCTTAGGCATCTTGCATGACAACTCTAATCAACCCTGTCTCCTTGAATTTTGGACATATCTAGATCAGCAAACTCCACTGATAGTTTTTCTCAACTGCAAAATTATCTTTCAATCTTTTCTTCCAACAACTGCGGCTGTGACCTCTGTTTTATCCATTCGTATTATGTCTTCTCTCCAATGTACAAATTTTTTTTTATTCCAATCTTCCTGAAACTTCATATGCCTGTAATTCAAACATTCTAAAACATTTTATTGACATATTCTTGACAGCTGTTGTTGTATAAGACTTTTAAGTTTTGCAAAGGTAGCTTCAACTACATTCTAAATTTTTATATCTCCTTACTCATGACACATCTATACTCAAACTTAGAAGCACTTGAGACTTCATCTTGCATACCTTTGTTCTGTAATTTCAACAATGTCTTCTCATTTCGCAAAACAGTCAAAATTTTCATCACACAAAAATGATAACATCCACTTTACCCTTTCAATTGCTATGGCAATTTCTTGTCTTCAATTCTTCAGAACATTAACATGGTACTTTCTATATCTTCACAATCTGAAAGTTTCTTATTACATCAATTTATTTTCATTCAAATCATTTTTCTTTCCTTGTGAACATTCATACCTCTCAGAATTTTTATTAATCTTTACATATGACCACTTGTACAGTATTTTGAACATACTAGTTAGCTTGTGCCAACCTGAGTCAGTCATCCATCCACAGTCCATCTTTATGAATTATGAACTAGATTCATTCTTTCACACCTTATTCCAACACATTTCCTCACAATGATTTTTCGAACCACATACCGTGCAAGGATGTAGACCCCAATACTTCTCCTTGTTATGACCTTTTCTATGGCAGTGAGAACACCCATCATTCTTCATTTAATGAACAAACTTACCTGCATTTGTAGCAACAATTCCTTTTCCTGGAACATATTCGAGACCTTCATTCTTCAGCCTCATTGTAGCCTCAATTGGTTCTTTTATTCCTTGTTCATGTTTTCCTAGACCTTGTCCAGTATAACCCATTCTTTTCATGATTTTCAACCCTGTATTCCCTTCACAATAAACATCATCTTTTGCAGATTCTGACACATTATCACAACTAGCCATATTTGCAAATTCATCAACATGTTCATCTTGACACTTTTTATCACTAGCTTTTTCAACAAAAACAAAATTTTCAAACAAAATACACAAATCTGTTGTATCACATGAGACATCACAAACAAAGGATTTTGTTTTCATATAGTTGTCACAAGCTCTTAATTTATCATTTTCTTCTTTCAATTCTATGATTTCCTTCAACTGTAAACAATTTTTCTCTTCTACCCTTTTCAAGAGTTTTCCCAAATCTTCATTCTTTTCCTTTATTTCATCAAACAACTTCATTCTTTGTTCAACCTCCTCATTTCTTTTCTTAATCTCTTCAAAGAATTTCAACCTTTCTTCTAGTTCTACATTTGTAGCTTTAACCTTTCTTAATTCTTTTTCTAGATCATCATTTTAATCTAACAACAAACACTTTTCTTTCAACAACTCTTTTATTCTTTCAATAAAGCACCCATTGTCCTTTTTAACAATACTCGATTCATTTTTAAACAAAATTAACTCTTCCTCTAAGACATCTTTTGCAGATGCCAAATTTTCATGCTCTTTCTTAACTCTTTTCCCTACTTTCCCCATTTATAACAGGAAGTTTCAAGTACCCTTTTGATCTCGTGACTAAAATTCAGCAGCAGGTTCTACAACTCTTTGTTTGTTCTAGAAACTAAAATTCTACACAAACTTTTCCTTCAACACAACTTCTTCTCTCTTTTAACAATATACAACAACTATCTTCACTAGTTTGAAAACATTCTCGTAACAACTTCTTTTCTTGTAAGATTCTGCATAGCTTCTCGGATGACCGTAATTTCTTCTCTCTGTTTTAAAAATGTAGCACTTCTGGCTCTTCTCAACAATTTTCTCCAAGCATTATTCTTCTTTCTTCTGATGTACACAACGTCCTATTTTCCTCTTCCTACAACTGGTTATAAAAACACTTCCTAGGCTTCAAACAAACTCTAAATCTCCTTGTCAGCTAAACTAACTTCATTTCTTTTTGAAAACATTCAACACTTTCTGATATTTTCCTCTCTAGGAATGGATTCTTACTTACTCAAAGAATTATACAATTAACAATTTCTTTTCTACTGAATTCATAAAATTCTAAACCCAAACAAGTTCTTTATACTTTGCAGTCATATTGCTCCTAGACACCTTATGACTTTCTCAAACTAGACAATCACTCCTTCACACAAATTCACCATAAATTTCTACTCCCAGTGAGACTAACCAACACGGCTCTAATACCACTTTGTAGGAAAATAGATGGCAAGAACAAACAACTTCAGTCTTTATTTTTCCAAGTATTCATGAGACTGTTCACTAGTTTATTGTTCATCTCTTCAGAGTTCTCACACATCTTGCCACACACTTCACTTCTGCTCTTGAGAGCTATAAATTATCTTTTTTTCCTCACACACTCTAACATCTACAACAAACCCGTATATATCTCAGAATTACAGCCAGACCTAGTAGATACAATATTAATGGCAAATAAGGAATTCCAGCAAAAACAAGTTCAAATCATATTAAACAGTCGTCCTTCTGACATAAATAACCATCCTTCCACCCTAGCTGTGTGCCAGTGCACAACCACAAACAACGCCATCAAAAGAAGTCAAACAAAACCACGTTACCACCGAAGAATTTAAAGAGGCCGCGGTGGCCGCGGTAACCACCCAGATAACAGACGGTCCATTGCAGTACCATGGCGGTTAAGAAATAAACCGCGGTGGACGCGGTAACTACCTAGACACAGTCAATGAAACATGAAACAAGGGCACCGTGATAACGTTGATGGTTAGCGAACAGACCGCGGTAGATCAGTAACAGCTTCGGGCGGATGAAACAGGGAGCGATAGAAGTCACTGTGGTACCACACAGGGTTGGAAGGGTAACCACGGTAGTGCGGTAACAGTTGCTTGGCGGTTAACCGCATTGCCGCAGGCATCATGCGGTTAGCCCACGGTAGCGAGGTAAGAGTAGATGACTGCCATCGTGAAACCATCAACAGTAAAGGACAGGACCGTGGTAAAGTGGTAGACAGAGGAAAGGTTGACCGTGAGACCGTGGATAGGAGAGAGAGGGGGCGCAGTAGCCTGGTAGACGTCGCCAAACCGTGAGCAAAAGAGAAGTACGATGTGGGGGCATGGTAGAAGCCTAAAAGACTCGGGTGGGAGATGAGTGAATTCCCAACACATTCAAGGCTGCAGATAATCTCACAATATGGAGGCATGATATAAGCCTTCATCGAATTGGGCCACTCATTGGAAAAACCATGGTTGTAGATGGCTCCAATTGGGGATAGAGCCACATAGGCTAGCGTGAACCGTTTTTGAGCTATTTCTTGCCTAAACTATATCGAGTTTTCCTTCGATGGTAAAGGAGATCACAACAACCGGTTGGGAGATTTTTATCTTTGATCTTGGCAGCTAATTGGTAAAAATACATGCCTCAATAACTACCTTATAACCGAATGGAACTGTCTTTTTTTTATCCAGAAGATTGAAATATGCTATCTTTACATGGAAAACGAGTTGGCAAATAGTTTTCATGAGGAGATATAATAAGTAAGAGAAAAGTAGTTATCCTTAAGGAGGGGAAATGACTATTGATAAGCCGAACTAAAAACATGAATATGCATTCTTTTGAAGGGAAAGTTAGTTAATATAACTACCATATCTTGCATGAAAGGCAGCAGGAATATTTAGCATTATATCGTCATTGGAATGGGGGGAACGATAGGCATGAACGGGTTATCTTATGAAGGCTATAGAAAGTTTGGCAAAAATGCCATTGGAAAGTGTTAGTCAACTTCTACAACCTTTACCATCATCTTTCCTACCAAGCGAAGATAAGAGATGTAGAACAAGACCCAAGAAACAAAATAGAAGACTTTTAAAAGATGTTGAAGTCAGGAATTCCCTTGGTAGATGTGTATGCAAACCATGGGAACTCAGTAAAGGTATAAATCTGCTAGCAATATATGTAAAAAAAAAGGCATGTTAATGAGGCTTCAAAAACTTTCAAATTAATTCCATTAGTGTGGGTGCTCCTCCTATCCTACTGTGCCATAGCTCATCCAAATTTGTCTCATGTATGCATATTATAGGAGATTAGAACCCTATCACACAACTATAAGATACTTCTTAGGAGACATTTGTAGTTTCAAGCAAATGTTTGTTGCAGATGGTAATAAAATTGTAGAGCTATCTCATGATTTCACAAGGGTTGCACTAAGACAGATAGGTTAAAAAATTCAAGTCTTACACCATTTTCTAACCATGAGCATGCTTGCAAAAATATATGTGAGTATTGGTAGAGGCATGAACTCCATTTGTCAGAAACCCTCAATGAAATGTGATGTCCTCACATACTATTATTTGGGGAGCTTTGCAAAAAGGGAAGGTGGAGAGAAGAATTGCGATCATTATTAACCCTTAGGAAAGAGATGTTATTATGGAGAGCTTGGGTCTTTAATATAAAAGAGAGGAAAACCGTGAGGAGAATCACTAGCTGTATTGCCTCTTGAAGTGCAAAGATAAATAAATAGAGTGGTACGTGGTGAGAAGTGTCAACTGATACTGAAACCATTAATAACATGGGTGAAGCTTGAATGAAAATACTTTCACCCAACCAAATAGCTTAAACTAGGCATGATCTTATTCTCTTTATTCTCCTACGTACTTTCCTTGTTCAAGAAAGGTTGTAAAGACAAATTAAAGCTAGTTATGACTATTTTTTGCTACATATTCTCTGTTGCTTGATTTCTTGCTGCTCTCTTAAAATATTCCATGTTGAAGAAGGTTCATGTGAGGCATACTTCGTGAACTAGAGTCTTTAAGTTGGTTAGGGCTCATTCTTGATTTTCTTAAAAAGATTTGTCTAGAACTAAATATAATTGCAACTGATATATGAATGTTTAAACAATTTAAATATGACGAATAAGAATATTGATGCTTTTAAATGCTTGCAATTAGAGCTCATGAATGGGTACAAGTTTGACATATGATTTAATGTTGGTTCTTGAGGGTTATAACCAAGTCTTGTAAGACTTTGGAAAAGGAAAGGAAAAGATCCTTAAGCTCAGCTTAAGGCTAGTCTCTACCAAGAATATTTTTATTTAATAACGAATTTTCCTACTTCTAGTTTGGAAAGATTTTGTAAATGCAAGAGTTTCTTACAATGGAAACCTTATGTCTTCAGACTTGAATAGTTAACCCTTCTATTGTTTCATACTATGTGGAAAACCTTCCAAATGAGAGATATTATGTGAAAGAAGTTTCTTAAAGTTAATTACTTGTTTCAACAAGAGAATGCCAAGAAGAATAACTAGGAGAGTAGATACTCTTTTGTTCTATATACCTTGAACTAGTGGCAACTGTTAAGACTCGTTAGTTACGTTGAGTAACACAGGGGTGTAAGGAAAGTTAAACACTTATATTTATGCAAATTTATTGTAAGATGAGACCAATTGGTCTATGATTGTCTTATCTTTAGCTAGCAATATTTCAATGAGATACATGAAAGACTAAAACCTAAGGAAAGTTATATTCTTAACGGAGATCTAACCATTACACTGACGACTTTTTTTGCATAATATTCATATTAGATTATGACTAGGAAGGTCAAGAAGATATTGTTTCATTAGCAAGATTTTCTTAAATATTGTATCATGAGAGTAATCACTCTCAAGGGTTCAGGTTAAGACTCGAGTGAGTGGTTGTAGCCAAGACCCAGGTAATTATGTGAAAGTAACTCACATGTTCGAGTAAGTAATAACTAATGACCCAAATAAGTCATTTATTCAGTGAATCTTCACTTTCCAAGGAATGACTCTATAATAAATCTAGTTTGTTGAACATTCAAGACTATAAAGAGAAGAAGGAACCTTTAGCTTAAGTTTAATATTTATTATTATATATGATAAACATTTGTTAGTTCTTTCATTTTGTGACTAAGTGAAACTAGTCATTGGCAGCAAGTCTTCAATAATAACTATATTTGCATAAAGTAGGAGATCAAATATTCTAATGGTTAATGCTAAGGACTTGAATAAGTGGTATTTTCCAAGTCCCATGTAGTTATGAGAACGTAACATGGGTATTCAAGTTAGAAAAGTAATTTAGTCTGGTTGTTACTAGCTTTGTAAATAAGGACTTGAACCAATGGTTGTTGCCAAGACTAGTTAGTTACACTAAGTTATGTGGGGGTTAGAGAATGGTCTAACACCTTATCAACTCAATTGCATTAGGTTTTGTAAGAAAAGTTTTGTCGTATTATAAGTTCTTTGTGTTTATTCATTGGGTTGAATAGTAGTTCTAGTATACCCTAGGCCAAGAAAGGTATTCCAAGTCGAGTAGGGTGGGTGAACAAACAAATTTTCTCTTAATAGTGATTGTATCCATGATAAAAATACAATGGCCATAGTGAGTTCAATTGTCTCTACATGCACTTGTTAGTTCATTGTGACCCAAATACGTAGCTAGTTAGAGATGTCATACATAGTTGAAAGGTATCCATAGTTGTGCGATGATATTAGTTAAGTAGGGAAAAACACCAGAGCTTAGATGGAAGAACTAAGACGGTTCCTAGTTCTAATCCCTTCAATGTAGAGTATGGCCACTTCTAGTTAGGAAGGTATGTGGAGGACCACTTAGGTCCATGGTTGGAGGTAGAGAACCCAGGTGATGCTCTCCCTCTTCCAGATGACATGTCGAGTCTTGGAAGATAGAAAGATTCCACATAAGGATCTATGACCTTAATCTCTTTTATTTATTATTTATAACTTAGTTGAAATCATTTTGTTGTGATGCGAAAAGTAAATGATGTTAATATTTTCTCAGTTGGGAAGTATTTATAGATGCTTTGATATATTTAATGGAAATAGTATGCAGTAGCATATTTCTTTTATTGAAAAAAAAGTATCACTTTTACCTTGAATGCCATTTGTTAACTATTGGGTAAAAACTTATTGTAAATCTTTTATACGACCAAGATGGATGTTACAAAATGTGAGAACCATCGAAAGAGTGTATCAAGAGAGATGTAGCTGATAAAAATTTAGTATTGAGATAGGTAGATCCTCCATGAACACAAAGTTCATGAATATTAAATAAATAGTTTTCTTTGTGATATAAATTAGAACTATAGAGTAAAATCTAACTAAAATGATAAGGAAGTTCAAATAATATGAGGCAACATTGAACTTTGAGAAGTTTGACCTTATTTGTAGAGATATTGTAGATGTGGTTTCTATGGGAAAGAAGAGGAACAAAATAAGGGAGGAAGTAAAGAAGTTGTTAATTAGTGACAAACATGAGATAATATTTAGCTATAAAATAAAAAAAATCACCAAAAATTTAGAGTTTTTCAAGGGAACTTTGGACATGATATATGATAGTAATTCCTAGGTTGAGAAAGAAAACAACTCAAAGAAAATTGAAATCAATTGCTAATTATGTATTATCAACCAAAAAATTCCCCAAGATAAAGAGACAATATGAGGAGATGAACAATGTGGACTAAGAGGCACCTCCCATGTTGTCAAAATCAAGAAAAACTTCTAAGGACTCCATATAAGTAGTGAATCCTTAATTGGGTTAGAGAAAGAAAAATTAAGTTCAGCAATTGCATATGAGATTTGTGATAAATATTAGGAAGTGATTTCTTAGATATTCAATTGGCAAGAGATAATGGTAGAGAAAGGAATTTGGTCAAGTAGAAACAAAGTGAAACTAGACAAAGAAGCCATGATAAAAAGAGAGAAAGAGATGCAATAGTAGAGAATAGATTAGGGGAAAGGATAATCCCTAAGCATGTAAAATAAATTAAGAACACCTTTACATCCTTCAAATATGGACGCCCATATGATTAAGATCCCTAATTTTAGTAAATACACCAAGGGTGCTAGCAAATGTCTCTTTACCTTATAATTTCATTGGAGTAGAGTTGGAATTAATGATGGCTAAACCCAATTATATGGTTTTTTGGAGACCCTCAATGATGAGACACTAAGATGGTGCATTAAAGCTTACCCTAAGCATGATAATACATGCAAATAATTGAGTTACCTATTTTTTAACAAATTTCCATTTACCTAATGTTTTAATAAAATGAATAAATAAAATATGGGATATGACAAAAACTAAGGAGGAATTAGTAGAATATTATTAAGAATGATTCAAAAGTGTGGTTATAAGACTAGAAGAAACCTTGACATAAGAGATGAATTGAGTGGTTTATTTTAGGGTTAAACCCTCATACTATATAACAATAATAGATGAGAATATTTCATCTTCATATAAGTGAACCGCAAAAAATGAAGATGCTTTGTGTGGGGGTAAAAGAGTGGATCCTCTACAACTTCCTAGGGTTTCACCTAGAAGGAAGAGGGTTTTCTTTCACCTCCAGGGGCACCTAATTTTGTGATTCGGTTAGAGGGTTAGGGATTAGAACCCTAAAGGGGAGTGATATGTGTGCAAATGTATTGAAATATGTTATAGGAATGTAACTACTTAACCTAAACTAATATAACTTATGCTATTGGAAAAAAACATGATGTAATATGTAGAAATTAAAGAAATAAGAGTAAACTAACCTAATAGAACAAAGAAGTTCACTTGGAAAATAAAGAGGACTGGAACTGGGGTTGTGGAAGTCACTAGAAAACTGGAAAATCAGAGTTTTGACCTGTCTGGGACACTTACGCCCCATGGGGCGACCTAGTCCCTTTTTAGGAAATCTGCTATGGGAGTCATTTCTACTAACTAGGTCCCCAAATTTGAAAATTTCATTCTCAGAGAGCTTCAATGGGACTAGGTTGCCATTATGGGTGACCTAGTCCCTTTCTGCTTTTCTGAGAAACTAAAAGTGGACTCAGGTTCCTTAAGTCTATGTTCTGTTTCTCCTTGGGAATCCTATCCAAAACCTACAAAATAACCTACAAAATATAATGTATTTGGGTTTATAATGTGGGGCTTGCCCTAGTCAAACCCCTAGTTTGTATTTAAACTTGAAATGAAATGGAAATTTTCATAAACCCTAGCTCTAAGTGTGTCTAGAAGTAGGAAAACCTGAAATAGAGCAAAACCCTATTCTATTGTGCTAGAATAAGATCTATGTAAGAGATTTAAAATGATGCAAGACTCTAAACCCTAGAAATCCTACAACATTGCAAATGAAAACAACAAGGAATACAAATGGAATGAAAACCTCAAATCTGCAAGTCGGTTGAAGGTAGAAGATGGAGGCACTTTGAAATCAGTCTTTAGGAATAATTTGGTGGCTACTTGTACCTCCTCAACCTAGATTTCTCCATGAATCTCCATAGGGATCTATCTTCAACCTTGTTAATGTGTGATCTTGTATGTGAAGTGAGCTTCAAGACCTACAAAAATCCTTTTTTTTTGGTCTAAAAGCTTTAAATTTTGTTGTGTGAGAGATGAATCTTCTCGAGGAAGATGTTTTGCACTTGATTTTTGGAGTTGTGTGAAAAATGAGCAAGATAGAGTGACAAAATGACCTAAAAATAAGTATATATAACAAACATGACCTAATTGTCAAGAATTTTGACCTAAGAGGCCGACACCCATTGGGGATTTTTGGTTAATTATTGATTTTCCTACTTGAAACTTGAAAAATCCTCAAAAAGGACTAGGTCGCCAACTTGGGTGACCTAGTCCCGCTAAGGGATTTTAAAGTGGGAACAGTTCTTTTTTAATGGTTTTGATATGATTTTTCAGAATTTGAATGATCCCTTGGGTATAACAGGCCTCAAAGTAAAAATTAACAACCTTAGGGCCTATAAATGTTGTTTGAGGGTGAAAATTGGTGAAATAGAACTTAAAGTGGGACCAAAATGGGCACAAAATTGTCTTTTTCTTTAAAGGTATACAAGTTTTGGAAACAAATTTATCCCACACATTAGCATCCATATGAATCTACAAGCATATGTAAGCTAAAGGACTCTAAAATAAATAATGCACTTTCATTTTCATAAAAGGATACTCATTTAAAAGGCGAGAGAATGAAGCGCCCAGTGTAATTATCTGCGAAACTACAATGTTAGGAATTGCATCCTACAACACAAATTCATTAGAAGTCCGAGAAATCCTCTTATCTAATTCCTAGCGATTAAATTTGAGGGTAGATGTATGCCCCCCCTTGATTTTGCTTGCTTTATGGAGGTGGAATCAAGGTAGCCATCTAACCATGTCAAATAAGGGCACACATACTAGAGGGAATTTCTAAGTACCATGCCTCATAGCGATAGGTGGGTGATGACGTAGGGCATGGAAATACAATTCTAACATAGAAAACAACATCAAAAGCGGAGTTCACTAGGACCCAAAATGTTGATTTTAATGAAAAAGAACACAAAAAGATTAACAAAGTGAAAAGGTACAAATGTGCACATGTGTGTAAAAGTGAGTTAGTTGAAAAGAAAATGAAAAAGAGTAACATCCACTTACTTTTCTCATTTACCTTTTGCAGTGTTGGGGAGTGTCAAGAAGAGAGTGACAACATGCCTAGCACACATGGTTTTACTCCTCTGAGGTTGGATGTTTTACGCAACCAGGTGGCGAGCAACAACTGCAAATATGAGGTTGGTTGATTTTGAATCCTATTTTTTGTGATTCTTTAATTATAGGATGAATTTAATGCTTATTTAGAGTATATTAGGATCTTGAAAAAAAAGGTTCGCAAAGTGTCCCTTTTGTTCGCAAAGTGTCCTTTTTTGTTCGCAAAGTGTCCTTTTTTGTTCGCAAAGTGTCCCATTTCTTCACAAAGTGCCCCTTTTCTTTGCAAAGTACCCTATTTCTTCGCAAAGTGTCCCAAAAGGGTGTTGAAGCGTCTAGGGCCATAGAAAAAGCATACTGGAACAACATTAGTACACTTGCTTGATGAATTATAGTAAAATTGAAGAAATTAGATGATTAGATAGCAAATTGTGAGACTTTGCACGGGTATCGACACGGTCTCAGCAACGGTTAGGTGGGAGACAATTGAGTTTCTTCAGAGACTTGGCTCCAACCCTATCACCAATAGAGATGAAGCACCTACAAATAGTGGGGATCTACTAGGCCTACCTTATGCCACCGATGAGATACCATGATGCAATGTTGATGGAGCTATGCACGAGGTGGAATGCAGATACCTGCAAGTTTCACCTACCCACAAGAGAGATGAAGATTACACTGGAGAACATCCACATCATTCTCCGAGTTCCTATTCGAGGAGAGTGCATATGACTACAGAGGGGATAGTCCTTCTTAGAGGAGAGGGTAGATATGCAGTACTGCTTAGAGGGTCATGTTGATGATGATTGGGTAGCCAGACAGATAGATCTATCGATGCTACTATATTCATGAGCACCCATGGTGAGATGGATCATGATGCATACAATAGCAGTGGTCATGCTATCAGATTGACGAGCAATACATCTAGAGGACAGACTGGTACACCTGATACGAGGCAAGGTAGAGCATCAAATAGTATATGCTTGGGGCCGATGCATTCTGGCACATATGTACTATGATCTTGGGTGGTTCATTTTCTAAGAGCTAGACAACATGGTACACTACACGCTTCTACAAATATGGTTCTTAGAGTACATCACATACACACGACCAGTACGCTTTCCATGTCCAATAGTAGTGGGCTATCCATGGGCATTCACATATCCATTACGACGATTATGGTAGTACAATGATATTGATTTTTTGAGAGTGAGATTTGACAGACTAGATGAGGACAATATATTATGGAGGCCATCCCAGCTTGTCCTCTAGTGGTTCGATAACACCAGATAACTTAGGAGATTATAGATGACCAAGTTCCTAGTAGGTTGACACGATCACATAGTGTGGCCATTTTACTATGATCAGGTCATGAGACAGTTCAGATAGGTATAGACACTACCACAAGAATGAGAATCATTCAGGAGGTTTGTTCAGAGTGCACGAAGGCCAAGAGACATAGCACGGTTCACACTAGATGATGTCATCGAGAGTGAGTCATGCTATTTAGATCATGACCAGCCATCAGTTGATGATGATTTCGGGGCCACATGGGACCACAAGGAGTGGTGGAGAGGCTCATGACCAAAGCCAATGTTCCCTTTTGATGAGCTTGTGGGAGAGGAGAGGGCGAGAGAGGACAGGGCCAAGGAGACATGGTACAAGACTGGAGACATTTTTACAGATATTATCGATGAGGATTATGATGAGGATGTAGACCCAGACTATGACGGTTAGGAGGTAGATGATGAGGAGGAGGAGCAGGATGAGGAGGAGGAGGAGGAGGAGGAGGAGGAGAGAGTGGAGGATCCACCCTTGAGTGAGGACGATTTTGCCACAGCCGAGGACTAAGACGAGCAAGGAGAGCTCTCATCTGTTCATAGTACCAGATCTCAGATAGGAGCAACAACAGGTGCCAACACTCACTATCGAGGAGAGGCAAGTACATCATCCATGCCCCCTACATAGGATGAGGTGGAAATTCTACCCTCTACCAAAGATATAGGTGATAAAATTTAATTTTGGTTGATGTATTTTATGTGTGATTTAATGCATGTATTTTTATATGATGATGTGTTACTAGTGAGACTCATGTTTGATATTTTTTCAAGGGTTGCGGAGGGTTGGTGATATCTCCTGCAAGAAGCAACCATAGAGATAGTTCCAGCGACCTTCGATGAAGAGGACATGGATATTGAGTGTGTTCCCCCACCTATCATGGAGAAAGAGTGAGAGACCTTGAAACCCTTCGTGAGATTGTGGGTAGCCTGAGGAGGCAGGTTCACTAAGTGAGAGTTGCACCATAAGCACAACCAACATGACCTCCAACAGAGGTGGAGATTTTAGAGAGAGTTGTCACAGACCTGCAAGTAGAGAGAGACCAGATAGTAGGTGAGCACCAATTGGCCCTCGCATGGATGGTTGGATTAGATTATACACTCAAAGTTAGTAGATCCCGATCACGATCATGCATGTCCTTCTCTCGATGACCTACTACTGATGCAACATGGGTACTAGAGGTTGAGGGATCTGGTAATCATAGTCTACAGTGACATTATGTATTATGATGATAGGTATAAAGGACTTTTGATATATATATATATATATATATATGCATTTGTATTTTCGATGATGTAATTTAATTGTGTGGATGTTTTAAAATGACAATGTGATTAATTAAATAGTTTAGTATTTAATTAATATCAACATGATTTAACATAATGTATGTGATGCAATTACAACACATTTAGAATGTATGGTTAGATTTAAAAATTTAAGATTAATATGTTATGCACTTATGATTATAAAGAACATAACACACAAAATGGGAAAGAGGTTGAATAGTATGAAATCTAAAGTAATTGTAAAATTAAATTAAACAATCACTTGAGTGTTCGGGACACAAACACGACGATGTGTCAAGAACGAAGCAATGAGAGAGCTCCTAGGATAGAAACAAATAGCGTCAACAACAATGCTTTATAAATAATACCATTCAAGAGGGGATTAGACATAATACTGATTCAAATGCGTGGCATTAATGGGATCACGAAGGGGAGTACCATCATGCTTAGTTAAGGTATAGGCACCATATCCATAGTTGGAGTCGATCATGTAGGGACTAAGCCAATGACGACTGAATTTACCTTTGTCAGCGTGATTGGTGGTGGTATTATGTTTTTTTCATATAAAACCAAATCACCCTTGTTGAAGGTTTGAGGGATGACACCTACATTGTGTTTACATTGCAACTATTTAGTGTAAGCTTGAAGGTGCTTGAGAGCATTGATGCATTGCTCATCAATCATTTCAAGTAGGTGTAGACATTGTTCCACATAAGTGTCATTATCAACGAGGCTTTGGAGAGAAATTCGTAACGTGGGGATTTCTAGCTCCAAAGAGAGAATAGCTTCATTACCATAAACAAGGTTAAAAGGAGTATTTCTCGTAGAGGAATGAATGCTTGTGCAATACGCCCATAGTGCATATTGCAATTGAGTATGCCAATGTTTTTGGTTTTAATTGATAGTCTTCCTAAGGATTTGCTCCAAGATCTTATTAGTACTTTCAGCTTGACCATTAGACTTAGGGTAGTAAGGTGTGGAGAATCGTTTTTGGATATGGAAGGTCTCAAGGAACTTCTTCACCTCATTGTTCATAAATGGAGTACC
This sequence comes from Sequoiadendron giganteum, assembly GCA_007115665.2. Lineage (NCBI taxonomy): Eukaryota > Viridiplantae > Streptophyta > Pinopsida > Cupressales > Cupressaceae > Sequoiadendron > Sequoiadendron giganteum. The sequence continues at coordinate 332,179,725 of CM021100.1, forward strand.
ATTATCTAAGACTAACATGGAAGGGAGACCAAAGTGAGCGATGATGTGTTCCAATAGGAAAAGACATATCACCTCAACGGTTGTGGAGTGAAGGGCAATAGCTTCAACCCATTTGGTGAAATAATCGGTAGCAGTGATAATGAACATATGTTCAATAGAAGAGGGCTAGAAGATATTTCCAATTAGGTCCAAACCCCACATAGAGAATAGCTAGATAGGTATTCGGGAATGAAGCTTTGAAGCAAGAGCGTGGATCAAATGACTATGTTCCTGGCACTAATGGCATCACTTAACATACAAATAACAATATTTTTCCATGTTTTTCCAATAATATCCCATATGCAGGAGCTTTTACACTAAAGTCTTTCCTCCAAAATGTCCTCAACAAGTACCAAAATGGGCTTGTTTGAGGGCAATATGGGTTTCAGCTTCCTTGAGGCATAATAGAAGGATTCTATTGAAGGATCTTCAATACAATGTGTCTGCAAGGATGATATACCTAGTGGCTAACTTTTTTAAGCGTTGATGGTTATTTTTAGTGCAAGGATGATATATCTACTCCAAAGTCACACTTTTTAGGATTGAGGCACATGTTGTACTTGCGCATATGGTCAAAGATTTGATGGAGGATAGTCACATTATCTAGGCGGGCTAGGGATTTGGAAAGAATTCCATCAACATAGTCTTCTAAGATTTTGTCAATATAATCATGGAATATTAAGGTCATCACTCGTTGGTAAGTAGTGCCAACGTTCTTTAAACCAAAAGGCATCATAACCCAACAAAACATGCCCTAAGTGGACGTAAAAAATGTCTTGTATTGATCTTGTGAGTTAATAAAGATTTGGTTATACCCTGAAAAATCCATCCATAAAGGATAACAAAGCATGTCCAGTAGTGGAATCCATGATCATATCTATGTTGGGAAGAGGAAAGTTTTCTTTTAAAAAGGCCTTATTCAGGTCTCCAAAATCCATACATATCCTAACACAATTATCAGGTTTGGCCATTGCGAAAATGTTTGAAATCCAAGGATAATAATCAATGGACCGAATAAAACCTATGTCAAGGGGTTTTTCAAGTTCTCCTTTAACATGCAAGGCAACCTTGGGATTCATTTTTTGAATCTTCTGGCAAAGAGGTTTAGCATTATCAGCGAGGACAATGTTATGGGTCACTATCTGGGGTTCTATTCCTGGCATGTTTGAATATTTCCAAGAAAATAGTTCAGGAAATGTATGAAGCAAGGCTGCAAGATCCTCTTGTTCTTCGTCATCTACGCACTTCCTGATTTTAATGATTTTGTCCTTGTCATCAATATCCATGGGGATGTCAAGGGTATCTCCTAAAGGGAGTGCATTAGATTTGGGAGTGTCAGGATCATATGGTTCCAAGCTAGGATGAGGTTCATTAATAGCACCAATGGTAGACTCATAGCTCAACATAGCATAACTTGAAGAAGATATCTCTAAGTTTTTTATGGGATTCACTAATGGGAGGAAACTTAGGAGGCTTACTAATTAAAGGAGATCCCACTTGTGTGGTGATAACCTAAAAAATCTTGTCTTTATTTGCATGATGTGTTGGTGAAGGGGATTCTAATGTCTCTTGATTATCTTCTCCTAGGGAAGGTTTGGTCAGCCTATCAGTATTATTCATACTAAGAGGAACCACTATCTGTTGTAAGGCTATTTGAAGCATGGAGTGATAGGTAGGGGAATTTTGGAGAAGATCCTAAAGGGATATTGTGGTAGGAGTGTTTTAAAGTTGGTCAACCAAATCATACTCCCTAAGTTGTGAGTTGAAATGAGGAGTTGCAGGTAAGATGGGGTTGGGTAACATAAGAGAAGTGGAGGGAGGTGGTTGTTGGGGATGTGGGTTATTACGGGTATAATGAGTGTGAGCCACAGTATCATTGTTAGGAGGGTAGAGGGTAAACTCAGGTTGGGCTGGGGTGAGAGGTGTAGGACAAGGTGGGTAGAGAAAAAATTGGGGTTGGATGACATTGACATCTTTTGTGTTGGTGTGGTCACCACAACACACCATAGTGGATGAAATAAGGGAAATGAAGTCTTGGAGGACATCATCTAACATACTGATATCATAACAACTAAAAGGTTTGGCAAAAAAGTGTGGGGAAGTTGTAACTACATCATCACCAATCTTAGTGGATGAAGTGATTGAGAGGAAGCTTTGAAGAGATTCATCTAATTGATCAAAATCATCACAACTAAAAGATTTTGATGATATAGTGTTCCTATAGTGAACAAGCGTGTGCATTATATTATGTGAGTTATCTATGTTTTCAGGTGTATGTGTCATGGAATCTAATTTGAAAGAACTAGGAACTAAAGTAGAAATGGAAACATGTAATGCTTTAATACTACTTAGAAAGTCCATTTTAAGCTAGGAATAAGCATGTAACAGAGAAAATCAAAACTGAAACCTAGGATGAATAGAAAGGAACAAAGAGTGCAAAAACTGGAAAACAAATTCAGAGAATACTAATGCAAAATGCCTACTAGGACTAGGTCACCCAGGTTGGTGACATAGTCCTGGTATAATTTTTTTTGAGTTTTTAAGGTGTTTTCTAATGAAAAATGCAATTTTTTGGAAATTAACATGCAAAAGTATAGTATATATATCAAAGTTTTGTATCATGCAAGGAGATGAATGCCAACTATGATGCTTTTTCACTAATGCAAAAAATGAAAAACCCTAGGATGCTTGTTTACACAATGCAATGCTAAACAAAGAGCTCCTAAGATGCCTATGCAATGAAAAGAAGAAATATGTAATGTGTTAAAATGGAGGTTCACCAAAATGAACCGAAAAATATGAAGGTGCTTTATGTGGGGGTAAAAGAGTGTACCGAGCTACAACTTCCTAGGGTTTCACCTAGAAGGAAGAGGGTTTTCTTTCACCTCTAGGGGCACCTAAATTTGCGATTCAGTTAGAGGGTTTATGGATTGGAACCCTAAAGGGGAGTGAGATGTGTGCAAATGTATTCAAATATGTTATAGAAATGTAACTACTTAACCTAAACTAATCTAACTTATGGTATTGGAAAACACCATATGTAATACGTAGAAATGAAAGCAATAAGAGTAAACTAACCTAACAAAATAAAGAAGTGCACCTGGAAACTGAAGAGGACTGGAACATGGGTTGTAGAAGTCATTGGAAAATTGGAAAATCAGAGTTTTGATCTATTTGGGACACTTACCCCCAGTGGGGTGACCTAATCCCTTTCCAAAAAATATTCTCTGGGAGTCATTTCTGCCAATTGGGTCCTCGAATCTCAAAATTTCAATGTCGGAGAGCCTCAATGGGACTAGGTCCCCAGTATGGGTGATCTAGTCCCTTTTTCATTTTATGAGAAACTAAAAGTGGACTTAGGTTCCTTAAGTCTGTTTTCTAATTCTCCTCAGGAATCCTATCCAAAACCTACAAAATAACCTGCAAAACAGAATGTATTTGGGTTTCTAATTTTGGGCTTGCCTTGGTCAAACCCCTATTTTCTATTTAAAGTTGAACTAAAATGGAAATCTACATAAACCCTAGCTCTAAGCGTGTCTAGAAGTAGGAAAACCTAAAACAAAGCAAAACCCTATTCTATTGTGCTATAATAAGATGTATGTAAGATATTTGAAATGATACAAGACTCTAAACCCTAGAAATCCTACAACATTGTAAATGAAAACAACAAGGAATGCAAATGGAATGCAAACATCAAATTTGCGAGTGGGTTGAAGGTAGAAGATGGAGGCACTTTGAAATTAGTCTTTAGGAATTATTTGGTGGCTAGTTGCACCTCCTCTACCTAGATTTCTCCATGAATCTCCATAGGCATCTATCTTCAACCTTGTCAATGTGTGATCTTGGATGTGAAGTCAGCTTCAAGACCTTCAAAAAGCCCTAGTTTTTTGTCTAAAAGCATCAAATTTTTCTATGTGAGAGATGAATCTTCTTCAGGAAGATGTTTTGCACTTGATTTTTGGAGTTGAGTGTGAAAAACGAGCAAGAGAGAGTGACAAAATGACCTAAAAACAAGTATATATAAGAAACATGACCTAATTGTCTGGAATTTTGACCTAAGAAGCTGACACCCATCAGGGATTTTTGGTTAATTATTGATTTTCCGGCTTGAAACTTGAAAAATCCTCAAAAAGGACTAGGTCACCAACTTGGGCGACCTAGTCCCACTAAGGGATTTTTAAGAGAGAACGATACCTTTTTAATGGTTTTGATATGATTTTTCAGAATTTGAATGATCCCTTGGGTATAACAGGCCTCCAAGTCAAAATTAACAACCTGAGTGGCCTATAAATACTGTTTTAGGGTGAATATTGGTGAAATAGGACTTAAAGTGGGACCAAAACGGGCACAAAATCATCCTTTTCTTCAAAGGTATACAATTTTTTGTGACACAATAAGGATTTGGTAGAATTGATCACCATAATATTATTTTAGTCAAAGAAATGGGATAAAATCTAGTAGGAAATGATGGAATTAATAATTTCAAACTAGAATTGGAAAACGTGATATTGAAATAAGAAATTCTAATGAAAGGTGAGAAGGCTAAGACTTCACCCCCACCTAGAAGAAGTAAAATCTAGTTTAAAAATTTAAATAGTAGGGAAGAACATATAAGGAATGAATTCTTGATAATTAAAGGTAGCAAGAGGGCTACCACACTAAGAGGGGAACTTGAGAAATCCCTTAGAAATATTGTAAGTACATACTAGGTAAAATATAAAGTAGGACAAAGATGACACAAATAGGTGTCCAATGTTACTTTGAATGAAGAATATGAATATGAACCAATGGTTCATGGATTGAATAGGGAATAATATTTTGGATATGTGCATGGATAGAGCATAAGGTTTAGCTATAAGAGCATTCAATATTTATTGGTCACATGGCTAGGAAGAATTTTGATTGAGAGAAATCATAACACCACTTAACAATATACACTGTTTGGTAACCACAAATTCTAGATGCATGACTCTCCATGAGTTTCCATTATAACTTTCAAGGAGGTGGTAGGGGAGGCTACTACAATATTAATAAGAGGTACTAGAGAAAGAGGAAGGAGCAAAAGGTAAAAAAAATTATGTCTATCGTAAACTAGGACATTATGCTAATGAGCGCAAAATAAAAACAAGAGGAAAGTCCACATGTGATTTTTGTGGTGATATATCACATGATATTTCTAGTTGTCCCAAATTTAATAGTCCTATAAGAATTTGTTGGCACCATGATCAAAAAGTCAATTAAATTATCCATTCTTAATCTAACCTATGATGCTAAAGTAGTAATGAATAACTAAGGGTGCCTATCATATAACTGGTAGATGTTTCTCAATTCAGTTAAATTGTAATGGATTAATTCATGGATAGAAGGTGGGTTTTGTAAAGGGGGATTTGGTGGTGGAGGAGGATTTGGTTGTGCATAGCTTTCTTCTGGAATAGGACTAGGATTCTCAACCAATGGAAAACCTTGTTGATGTTGATTTTTAAAAAAATTAACATTGTTTTATAACAAACTAAAATGCATATAAAAAAACCTATTTTAAACTTCTTCTTTTTTTAGGCAACTAGCTATCGGAGAGGAGAGCACTCATTCTATTACTTTGGAAACCAAGATTACATATTAATTCAATTAAAATTAATTCTTCACTTGAGATTTTGTTGATCTTAACGTCATTGAATTTTTGGCCCTTGAAGGATGGGATTTGTTCCTTTTTATTTATGTCCAACCTTTCTCTAGTTTGCAGGAGATATTTTGTTCAATACAAATTCCCTGATTTGGTGCTTGTTCAGATATTAAATTTGTTGAGATCACTGAAGATTTGATGGACGAAAAAATGGATTCCCCTTGTGAGATTGATATAGGTGATTCAACAAGAGTTGTAGAGGCACCAACTACCTTGAAATAATTTTTTTGTGGAGCCATTGAAGGAGTATCCTTCACCATAGGGGAAATAACATAGTGGTGTGATCCCACAAAGCTGGTTTACAATTTCTAGGAGATTCTGATTTTTGCTGAAATCACATATTTTTAGAAAATATAATGATTTAAGCCTTGAAAAGTTTCATTTTAAGGATTTCAATTGAAAAGGGTTTGATCAAACCACCCTAGATCAAAACCCCTTGGATATAACCCCGCTAGTTTTAAACCATACCTACAACAGAGTCTCTTTTACACCTATCAAAATGCTGATAAAAAATCACTTTTGATTTACCTTTTGGGGGATCAAATGAATTCACTTAAAATTTATTTCAAATGATCATGGTATTCCTCGAAATTAGCTATCCAACGAATATAATTTCAATATGTTTTGGTTTGATTATGTATGCATTTTTTTAGTTTTATTAAATATACGTTTTTCACCGAAAATCAAGCTCTTTGCTTTGCACATGTGGAAAAATAGTAGATTATCAAAATAAAATTTTAAAACATATTTTTTGGTGGTGTATTGATGTCCTTGATCCATTAAAAGAAATAAAATTGAATTTCGATACATACAAAAAAAGTTATGTTGTATATAATCCGCCTATGTTTCAATTGTAATTGGTTTGACTTCAAAACTTGATTAAGGAAAAATATTTAATAAAATAGTATGAAACCAAATGAAAGTGCTAGATATCATAGTTACAAATCTAAATTCGAAAAAAATAGAATTTTATCCTCTATACAAAAAAAGTTATGTTGTATACGGTGAGCGTCACTCCTTAAAAATGTTGTTTTTTTTTAAAAGCTAGTTTTCAAAGGAGATGGAAAAAGAAGTTCAATCTAATTCCAAAAAAAAAGAAAAAATATATTTAAAATCTATAGAAAAAACGTCACAAATCACTAGTTTGTATAATCTTCAAATTCCTCACGGTTTAGTCACTATAGGAGCTTGAAAGTGAAGATTTAGTTTAAAAAAAATAGTTCAGTGTCTAGTTTGCCCAAAAATTGTAAACCAGTATTCTGGGATCACCCAGTGGCTTAATTCAACCCCACACCACCAAGAAGGTTGATAAGAGACTTCACCTTCCACTTTATTTTCTTCTTATTACATTGTGGGGTGCCATGGGCTATTGAGAAACATTTACTACAATGAAAGGAAATATTTTCATAATCCACCAGTTGATGGCATCATCTTTTTCCTACTTTTAATGAGATTTTAGCGGGTAGGTCTTTGGATAAATCAAATTCAACACATAAACAGGTGCAAGTATAGTTTTCATAATTGATAGTTTCTTTTGAAATCCTATAATACTTACCTAGACTATTTGCAATTGCAATCATACACTCAATTTCCCAAAATTATAGAGGAAGGTAGGGTAGTCTTACCTAGAGGAATGTTGAAGAAAAAGTCTTAGTTCAAGGATCAAAAGAGGGGAACCAAGGCTTCATATATAAAAAATCTCCCTGGAAGAAGCATAGAGTTGTGTTGAGGATTAGTTCCTTATCTTCTAGATAGATTCAAATTCCAAAATAAAAAATCCTTTTGCACTAGATAAATACAAATTTCATCCGCCATATACTCTTTCTAGTTTTCACTTATCTAAGAATGAATATCACACAGCTTTGGCCCAACCCTCATAAATCTGCATATTAGGGTGTGGTCTTTCAAAATCTCCTCCTTGTCGAAGGCAATGTTGTCCAAACAATTTTTCGGAGTTGAATTAGAGTGTCGAATGTAAAATGGACATTTTAGAGCATAAGGGTGAGAAGGATAATGGGATTGGGAAGGAGCCCCCATCATTTTGTTTAGTGGGGCATCAAGACTAAGAGACTTTTTATATGACTCTAGTTTATGAGGAGAATCGACCTCCCTACCCGATGAATAACCCTGCTAGATTTGAGGACTTCAGGTCATTCTCTTTGCAGGGAAAGAAAATACATCCTCATTTCATGCCATGATAGTCTGGGCGCACGAGTCTTTCAACAATGATGCAAATTTTAATTTGGTTGTTTTCATTTAAAAAAAATCTACCCAAGTATGCTTCCTTCTTTGTCCCCAACTCTAAGGCTAAATAAAAAATATATATTAAATTTCAAAGAAAAGACTTGGAGAAGATTGAGTGCACAAATTTCGAGGTAAAAAACTAAGGCTAATGCTCAAATCTTGGGTTGGAAGTTTTTGCACTTCAAATTACCTATTGGTGATAGGTTAAGATGCATGATGGTGCAGCTGGTTAAATTTCCTTTCTGTTAGTATAATGAAATTCTAAAACACATTTTTGGGATTGTGTGTGGGCTAAAACGAAATGGAAAGCTATCTTTAAATTTCTTCCTTCTATTTTTAACAATAAATTAACTTGGAAAGAAGCCTTATTGGATTTGACATGCAAAATAATGTTATTGTTGATTCTATGAGACATATTATTTTACTCTATATATGGAAAAATAGATGCTTGGAAGTTTTCCTAAACATAATATGCACCAAGAAGCGGAAATGCTAAAGTTTTACTTTGATATTATTTGCCAAATTGTTGTGTTGTGTTCTCAATTATAGGGGTACCCAAAGAAAAGGTGAAATTTAGCAATCACTTGGATAAGATTAAGTATCAAATGTTTATCTCCATGAAAAAGACTCTTTATGTTCTATACAACTACAACGTATGTTAAAATTCAGAGGTCAATACTATTGATCACTAAGGCTTATGCCAACTGCAGGGAGTTCCCAATGAATTCATGACAACCAACTTTCTCTTGGATCAATTTAATGGCTAATTCTACAACTGTACAAAGATTGTGTAATTTGTTCTAAATAGATATAACAACTATTAAAATTTAGAGTCTGAAGTGGTTAATTTTGTATCTATTCATTGTTGTTGTTATTTGAAGACAAGTTTGTTTTCTGAGTCTATTCTGGATTGTTGGTTATGGCTATGCAAATTCCTTTTTTGGCATGCTCTAGTTGCCTCTTTTATGTAACATTTTTGCTTGTTTCAATTAGAAAAAAAATTGGACACTTTTCAATAGATGTGCTAATGTGGCAAGTTGCATGATGAGCCACACCTCCAAACTTTAGTCATAAATAGATAACAGGCCAGTCAACATTTAAAAAAAAACGAAGGCCCTACAATATCCTAGATAATCACTACATACTCACAAAATTAACCTAGCCTTCTCCCCTAGTGCCTTGCTTATAATTACCCGCTATAGGTGAAATTTCATGACATGTAAGAGACTTTAATCTTACAAATTATACCTTACACTCACCACTGCTTAACTACGGTCCCTGCTAACAACTTAGGGTCATTGAATTCCATCATCTTAATGACATGGAAGAAAATTTAAATACCTTACAGTCACCACTGCTTAACTACGGTACTTGCTGACAACTTACGGTCATTGAATTCAATCATCTTAATATCAAGGAAGAAAATTTAAATAGGGCAAAGTCTTTGTATCAAAGTTCTGTCAAATTCCCACTACAGTTTAATTTTTCCACACTGGTGTTTTATGTGGTTTGTCTTTCTATGGCCCACGCATGCAATTTCCCTCTTCTGCCCTTTTTGACAGAGTATTTATGGCAAAATAGATGGCCATGTGAACCTGCACCAACAGTATGTATTTACTAGTTAACATAAATATCCAAGGTCACAGAGTATGTACATTGCGAGCAACTGGCATGTTGCAGCGTTTTAATCCATGGCTCACTTAAGCTACTCCCATTGCTCTGTACTTTTCATACTGTCTTTATATCTGTCTTGATACACAGTCATGCATCACTGCATAGTAGACAGCCATGAATCCGTTCAGCCAAAAAGATAGGAGATTACTTTCTCGTCCATTTTCTTTCCGAGAAAGAACTTGAAAGCTAGTGAGCCACAAAATTATGTCCACTCGTTAGGAAATCGGAGTACTTACATACTATAGAATAGTTATTGCATCTAAAATAGAGGTTTTAAATTTTAAATTTTAAAATAAATAAAAATTGAAAATTGTATTTTTAATATGAATCTACATATAATTTATTAAAGGAATTTATAATTTATAATTTTAAACATTTTTATTGATTTAAGATATTTAGTTATATTTTATTATTTAAAAAAATTCAAGAATAGATCATATTACTATTGAATTTATCTATTTTTATCATGCATTTAATATCAATGAATAATGTTTTCTCTTTTGAATTTTTTGCTATTTAAAAAATCTTTATTTAATGTAGATTGTAGGAATTAATTGTAAGTATATACATCAAGGTGATTACAGATTAGAGATCTAAAATATGACACATCAAATATATAGAAGAAGGATAATTCTACAAGTTAGAGATTGAGTTTTCATTCACAAATATCATTTATGTAGTGTCGATCAAGGATATTAGTATGGGACGATTGCACTTGATCCATGAAGAACCAAAGAATATTGAAGCCACTAATACTCAATCTTAAACAAGACCATTCAAATGAAAGTTAAAGTAAAAATTTATTGAAACTAAAAAATTCTAAACTAAGAAAGCATTAAAATGTCTACTCTAATCCATCTGAAACTTGTCCCATTTTAGAATTGGTGTTGTGTTTATGTGGAACAATGACCCTTTCTAATTCTTGTGATCAATGAGCTTGTTTCAATCGATTCTAGTGAAGAGAATCGATGAAACCATTGTGATATATGGATGAAAATATGATTTATGCTAAAATGAGTATGATGCAATAGTTAATCTAAGATGATTTTATGCTAAAAGATGTAGATATAAAATTGATAAGCTAATCTAAATGAGATTTAAACTAAAAATATTCAAACCCTAGTACTCTAATTAGCTAAATGTATGCATGGAAGACATTAATAGAAGTTAAGCTATTATGCAACTAATTTAAACTAGAATATACTAAATGTATGAAAAGTATGAGTGTGAGTGTGAGTGATTTCAACATGAGTTTGATGTTGAGAGATGGATCCATTTGTCTCCAAATAGTGTTTTATTTATAGGAAATAAAATGAGAAATGGATGGTTAAGATTGAGAAAGCTAATAAATGGTCAAGGATGGAGGAAATAGGAGGCATGGATCATGGATTCTCATCAACGGGTGAGAATGCAATATGATATTTATTGAAGGGTTCACATTCCTTCCAAACAAGCACACTTTTGACTTGTATAAGAGGTCAAAAGTTAACTTGCACAAGAAGTTTACAAGATAACTTACACTTGAAGCTAAGTGAGAATATTCCCTTTCTTAAATGATTGGAGGAGGAAGAATATTCTTTGGAATATTCATTGGCGAGGAAAAAGATATTTTTCTAATTAAAACAAAGTTTAATTGTGCAAAAGGGAAGGGAATATTTTATGGGAATATTCCCTTGCAAGTGGGAGGAATTGGAATAATTAGATAATTTCTAATTAAGCAAGGTTTATTCATGCAATGAGGGGAATTAGAAGAATAAAGTGATATTCATTAAATTAAATTATTTAATGAATGGGAAAAAAGTGAAATGACATTTAATTAAATAACTTAGGGTTATTTAATTTAAATGGGAAGACTTAGGGAATTAAATTAAATACTTTGATCTATTTAATCTAATGAGATCAAATGTTAGCATGAAAGGGGGTGAATTAACCCGATTTGATAAATTAGGTTAATAGATGCAAATGATACAATTAATTAAATAGCTAAGATAATTTAATTAATTAAGTGAAAAGAGGATGGGTTTTAAGAGGAAATGATATTAGTATACCTGATTCGAGTGCATGATATCATTTAGGAATTTTTTTCAGTGTCTACATGTAAATATAAAAATGACCCAAAGAAATACACAAGAGATTAATTAGTCTAAAGGTAATTTTTTGATGCATTCCAAGGTACTAAAATAATAATAATAGATGTAGAGAGAAACCCTTCAGTGAATGCGCCATATTATAGTGTAAAAAGAGTTGCCAAATCAATTTTTTTGATGAATGTATCAACATAAAATTTATCATAAATTTGTGATAACTTAATTCATTTATCTAAAAGTACCACATTTTTTTTTGGCCTAATAAACATTCATTCATTTTTAGACTCGTGTACTTCTTATCCATATGAAATAGGTATTCATCTATCTTTGTGAAAAACATCTAACCTTACAAGTTAGGCATATGTACATATATAACAAGAACTCATCTATCCATTTTGGATAGGGATCCACCTAAATGGGGTAGACATCTATCATAAAAATAGGTATATGATCTAGCCATAGTCTTAGACTCATTAGACCATCTGGGCCCTAAGTCATTTCTCTAAAGACTGCACTTCCCCATTGGGAGTGTGCCAAGTTCATTACCTTCCAAAAGTATAAAATTTCATATGCAAAGGCTTGAATCGTGCCTCAAAATTTAGTCTAAATCTTGGGGAAATCAAGTGAATCCATCCAGGATTCATTCTGAGCATATGATAAATAAAATCTTCTCAAGTTTAGATTTAAGAGTTTATTTGTGAGAATGGTTTACTTGATTTCTAAGTAAGTTAAAAATTATATTATTTGGAAATTCCCTAACCTCACACCTAAAATCTTATGTACTAGGAACCTTATGCACTCATTATAATACCTGCATACACCACTTCCAAATAGGTTCAAGGAGTATATTTGTAGTTGTAGTTTCTAATCTATGTTTCATGTAATTGTGTGAGTGGGTACTGTTAGGGTTAGAAGGCAGATATCTAAAGAGTTAAATGTAGATTTTATCAATAAATAGAGAAATAAAACACACACAAAAATTATAACACAGAGAATTTAATGTGGTTCACCCAATATGGGCTACATCCACCAAACCACAACCATCCAATGATTTTATTATCCAGTGCAAAACATATTAGAATACCGTGAATAATGCCATACTACAACTCTCCATCCTAGCTTCTTATAACAAGCTTTTAGAAGCTTCCAGAAATGAGGGTTTACAAAGTCAACTTTTTTCTTTTTTGATGATGAAGTGAAAAAAAGGTGATTTTTTTTTTCAGCAAGGATACATGAAGAGTGTATAGTACTAAAAAGTGTACAGTATAGCATGATCAGTCACCACATACCAACAATATCCCACTTGGAGACTGATCAGGCTCCACACCAACACAATCTCCCACTTGGAGACTAATCCTAGATGACACTATTGCACTTACAGCTCCCACCAGAAATTAAGCACCTTGGACCTTGCTGCTCTTGTTATACTTTTAACCATGAAGACCAACTGAAGCTAAAAAGGAGCTCATCTTCTCCCTTGTCACTCCTTTGTAAACATATTTGCTGGATTGACATTTGTATGTATCTTTTCCAGCCTTACCAATCCATCCTCCAACATCGACCGAATGAAATGATATCTCAATTGTATGTGTTTGGTCTTAGAGTGCAAAGAAAAATTATTTGCAAGATGTATAACACTTTGGATGTCTATAAATAAGTGATTTTTAGCTTGTTGTTTGCCCAAATCTTCCATGAAAAATTGTAGCTATATCATCTCCTTTACTGCCTCTGTTGCAACAACATACTCTGCCTCTGTGGTGGATAAAGCAACCACCTTTTGCAACCTAGAAATACAACTCACTGATGTCCCACCAACTGTAAATACATAACCTCTAGTACTCCACCTGATATCTATATTCCCTACCAAATCTGAATTACCATAGCCTTTTAAATCTGTATTAGAGCCCCCAAAACATAAAAATTTATTGCATGTACCTCTCAAGTACCTGAGAATCCATTTAATCGCATTCCAATGCTCAACTCCAGGATGAATCATATACCTGCTAACAACTCCTATGACATGTGCAATATGCGATCTCGTGCATACCATGGTGTACATTAAACTACCTACAGCTGAAGCATATGGTACCTTGGACTTTTTTTCTTCCTCCTCTTGTGTCTTTGGACACATATCCTTAGTCAATTTTATATTACTGGGCAAAGGTGTGCTAACAAATTTTACATTCTCCATATGAAATCTCTGCAACACCTTTTCAACATAATCAGCCTGAGATAGAAACAATTTTCTATTTTTCCTATCTTTTGTAATTTTCATACCAGGGATTTGTTTTGTTCTCCCCAAACCGTTCATATCAAATGAATTTGCTAACTATTTTTTTGAATCCTTTATGTGATCCATGTTAGACCCTACTACAAGCATATCATCAACATATAAACATAAAATAATGTAGCTATCTTCAACTAACCTCTTAAAGCAAACACAATGGTCTGAATTACACATGTTGTAGCCTTGCTCAGTTATAAAACTATCAAATTTAATACACCATTTTCAAGGTGGGTATGTGCAGGATCGTGATGGGCCAAAAAGTGGCAATATGTAAGTGATATGATGGCCCATGTGGCTGACGAATTTTCTTTAACCCAAAATTGATGAAATGAAAAAGGGTTTTTAAAGGAGATTCTTAGCTTTCCAACAATATAAATTATTCTTTACTTTGAATTTAATAAATTATTATTATTTATTTTCTATTTGAATTATGACTAAAGTCCTGATTGATAGGCTGATTGAAAAAAATCTATAACTTTCAAATGATATCGCATTTTTTGAATCCAAAACATGGATCACATTCTATGCTTCACATACTATAGGATTAAAGAAAAAAGAATTGAATTTCATGAATTTTTGACCAAGTTAAGGTGGTCAAACATATGAGTTTTTATATTTTTTAAAATTTGTAATAAAAAATTCATAATTAATTATTTACTTGGAAAAAAATTACAAAAAATATGCATCACATCGGCGCATGAGTCCTCTACTTATATCTAAAATATTATAAAAGAATATTAACATTTTATTGTGGTTAGCGTGGTTAGACAGACACCTACTTCTTATTTTTTCTCTAAAATTGAAGTACTACTACATTGAAATTTCAAATTTTGACAAAATAGATTTTTCTTTTTAAAAAATAAACCCAATAGTTTAGAAACTAGATTCAATTTTCTATAGATTCTATTCTTACATATTTTTGAAATAATATAGATAACTTATTCAAATCTTTATGTCAAGTTGCCTAAATCTGATTTTTTGAGTTTTCATCTCCACTTAAGGGCCTATTTTTTCCATGATGATCCTTCACATACCCAGGTGCTTGCTTCAAGCCATATAAACTTTTATTCAATTTGCACACTAGTTTCTCCTTACCTTTGACCTCAAATCCTTTTGGTTGTTCCATATATATTTCCTCTTCCAAATCACCATGGAGAAAGGTGGTTTTAACATCAAGTTGTTCTAAATGCAAATATTTAGTAACCACAATACTTAAAACAGTACGAATAGAAGTCATTTTAACAACTGGAGAAAATATTTCATCAAAATCAATACCCTTTTTCTCTACAAATCCCTTTACAACTAATCTGGCTTTCAATATTTTCTTACCTTCATCCTCCTCTTTCACCCTATAAACCCGTTTATTTGGTAAAGCCTTTTTTCCTACAGGTAGCTTCCATAATTCCCAAGTCTTATTTTTCAGCAAGGAGTCCATTTATTCTTCCATTCCATGCACCCATTGAACCTTGGTATCCACTTGCATAGCTTCATGAGAACATTCTGGTTCACCAGCAATAGTTAATAAAATAGAATACAAAGAGGGAGAAAATCTTTTTGGAGGTCTACGTATCCTTGAAGATCGCCTAACATTCACTGGAGTTTGTGGTATTTCTTGTTGTTTTTATTGTGGAGCAAGAGGAGCCACTAAAACATTGTTGTTTGTAATATCATCCAACACTGCATAATCCTTTTCTTTCTTCTCATGTTTCTGCAATAGATCTTTGGACAACACTTTCTCATTGAATATGACATCCCTGCTTCTCACAATTTTCTTATTTTCAAAATCCCAAAACCTATAACCAAATTCATCAATACCATATCCAAAAAATATACATTTCTTTGATTTTGCATCAAGCTTGGTTCTATTTTCATAATCTACATGTGCAAATGCTTCACAACCGAAGGTTGTGAGAAAAGAATAACTCGCCTTCTTACCTATCCATGCTTCCTCTGGAATACCACAACCCAAAGGATTAGAGGGATCTCTATTAATTAAATAAACAATAGTGTTTATAGCCTCTTCCCACATGTTTAAAGGCAGCCCAACATGCAATCTCATAGTTCGTGCATGCTCTCCATTATTGTTTTATTCATGCGCTCAACCACTCCATTTTTTATGTGGAGTCATTTGAACCATTTTTTCCCTACAAATACCATTAGAGGAAAAATAATCTTTAAACTCTTTCCTGCAATACTCAACACCATTATTAGATCTGAGACATTTTAACTTTTTACCTATCTCATTCTCAACCAAGCTTCTCCCTTTTTTTAAAGTTTCAAATACATCTGATTTTTGCCTAAGGAAATAAATCCATACCTTCCTAGTTGCATCATCAATGAATGTAACATAATACTAAAATCCACCGAGAGGAGATACCCAAGCTGGTCCCCATACATCCGTATGCACAAGCTCTAATTTCTCATATTTCTTTTGTTTCCCATCTTTGAGAAAACTAACTCTTTTTTTCTTTCCGTACACACAACTTTCATAGAAATCCATATTAGCACATTTTAGACCTAGTAAAACATTCTTTAAATGAATTAATTTCATACCTTTTGCACTCATATGCCCAAGTCTATTACGCCATAGTGTTGATTCAGAATCCACAACAACTATTTGATTTTCTACCTATTGAACTTCAACAATTGTTCCTAAACATTGATTTTTATCTGCAATAGCTAAAGTAGAAAGAACAATATGACCTGTACAAAAGATATAAGGTGCCTACTTTCACACCTTTTTCTACCACTAAGGCACCTTTTGTAACCTTCCAATTTTTATCATTAAATGTAATAGCACAACCTTCATCATCTAGTTGCCCTGCTGAAATTAAATTACTTCTTAACTTTGGAACATGCCTTACCTCATGTAGTAGCCAATGATTCCCATTCTACAACTTAATCTTGATTCTTCCCTTTCCAACAATCTGATAGGGTTCATTATCTCCCAAATAAACCAGCCCAAAATCCTCTTGGACATAATCAAGAAAATAATTTCTTTGGGGTGTAGCATGAAATGAATCCCCTAAATTTAACACCCAAGAATCATCAATATTGTCAAGTGAAAGAATCAAAGCATCCTCATCGGATTTATTACTTACCATATTTGCCTCTTTATTTCCTGCCTTTTTATCTTCTTTATTTTTTTGAGACCAACAATCTTTCTTTAAATGACCTGGCTTACCATAGTACCAACAATCCCTTTTGTCTCTAGATTGAGACCTTTTGTTCCTTCATTTTCCTCATGACTTCCCACGACTTCCAAAATTTTTTCCTCTCTCCTTTGTTCTGCCCATTCTTTCTGCATTCAAAACACTACCTGATGTGGATGTTCCACCTGAGATTTTCCTACGAATTTCCTCGCTTAAAATAACACCAACAACATCATCAAATTTCAATGTATTTGAACCAGAAACAAAATTGCTAATAGTCATTACCAAGCTCTTCTAGCTTTCAGGAAAAGAACACAGAACCAAAAGAGCCCTAAATTCTTTATCAAAGTTTACATTTACATAAGTTAATTGACTTGTAACCATATTAAACTCGTTTAAATGATCAGTAATTGACCCACCTTCTATCATTTTTATATTAAATAAACACTTCATAAGAAATATATTATTCGAAGAGGAAGGCTTTTCATATAACTTTGCTAGGGTTTCCATCAACTCTTGAGTCATCTTTTATTTTGTAATATTGAATGCCATCGATTGTGCCAGGCATAAACGAATATTGCCAAGTTCCTTTCTATCCAAAATATCCCAATCCTCATCTGACATTGCTGAGGGTTTCTTGGTTTTCCCTTCCAATGGCCGCCATAAATCCTTTTGATAGAGGTAGTCCTCCATCTGCATCTTCCATAACTGATAGTTTTTCCCATTGAGCTTCTCAACCTTCAACTTACCCTCGTCTACCATTGCTCCCACTTAATCATAAGAATCCCACTCAACCGTGAGACCTTCTTGCACACGATAATCAAACACAACCCAATCTAATACCACTTGTTATGGTTAGAAGGTAGATATCTAAAGAGTTAAATGTAGTGTTTATCAATAAACAAAGAAATAAAGCACACACATAAATTATAACACAAAGAATTTAACGTGGTTCACCCAATATGGGCTACATCCACCAAACCGCACTCATCCAAGGATTTTATTATCCAGTGCAAAACATATTACAATATCACAAATAATGTCATACTACAACTCTCCATCCTAGCCGCTTATAACAAGCTTTTAGAAGCCTCCAGAAATTAGGGTTTACAAAGTTGGCTTTTTTCTTTTTCGATGACAAAGCGAAAAAAAGGTGAATTATTTTTTTTCTCGAGGGCTGCCACCCCCAAAACCTTGCCCGAGGCTTGGCCCAGCCCCGAGCCTTGACAAGGATACATGAAGAGTGTACAATACTAAAAAGTGTACAGTATAACATGATTAGTCGCCACATACCAATAGGTACACAACTCTTTCTAGGTGTCAGATGGTGAAATGGGATCTAAGCTAAGTGCCTAACCTAATTAACACATTTCACCATAAATATTAAGTGACACAAAAGTAACCAAGATAAATTATTTATTTGTTGTCCTCAAGGGAGAGCCAAACAACTTGTCAGGGTTTTGGTCACTTTTTGTTTTTTATGGTGATATGTAATGATTGATTGAAAAATGTATAGAAATAGGTTAATTAATAATAAAGTGACAACCTATTAGAGATTTTAAAAAATTAAAAATAGAAAGGTAGAAATAGGAAACAAAGCTAGAAAGTGTAGGTAGAGAAGAACTTGACATTCAAGTTTGAGGCTGACCTAGAAAGATAGGGGTGTTAGGAACCCGATTACAAAAATGTTAGAGTAATTAGGTATTTACTTTATTAATTAAACAATATTTGTTTAATTACGTAAAGTTCCCTTTTACCTCTTTTCACTTAAGCTAACGTTAGGTGCATAATAATTAATTACTTTATTAATTATTATTGTGCAAGCCTAGGGTTTTCCTTTTTAGGGTTTTCATCTATATATGGTTGAAAACTATCTTTTGTATCATTAATTCATTTTACATTTTGTGTGAATTCATGACTCCACATTCTTGAGCATTTCCTTTGTTGCTTCTCTTTGTTTCTCCTTGTAACAGGTTGTTTGCTTGAGAAGATCTTTTGGGCTTCTGTGGTGTTGTATCTTCTCAACTTCAACATGGTATCAGCGCTTCAGATCTGCAGCTGCTTGTTCTTGTTTTGAAAATTTTTGGAGCTACAAAGGTTTGTTGCAAGCCGTTTTTTATTGGAGCCGTCATCATTTTTGCTTCAAAAATCTAGTTTTCACTCATTTGCAGGAAAAACGATTTCTGGGTTTTGTAGCTAGCATCGAAATCTGAACTGGGTATTTTTTAGATTTTGCATATCATGGACAGATCTGGAGAAAATCAATGTTGAAAAAATGGCGCGCGTCATTTTTCTCTTAGTTGAAAGTAAAAAAAATCATTTTCTCGTATTCTGCTTGTTGGATCAAGAAACGATTTTTGGGTTTTGTTTCTAGCATCAAAATATTTTTGGGTTTTTATTTTTGTCTACAAACAGTGAGTAGATTTTACAAAAATCAAGTTAGAAATAAACATTTTTTGCTAGAAAAATCGTTTTCCTGCAAGCTAAATTTAGTTTTTGAAAAATTCATAACTTTTAGCCATGGTGTCCGTTTTGCGCAAACGAATAGGCGTTGAAAAGGTGTTACAATGCTCTTTCTAGATCTACAATCTATTTTATTAGAATATTTAATAGGTATTTTTTATTCAGGTTTGTGTGTTTTTACACTTTGCTCAATTACTTGGTCATCTTGGATCCTACATGGGGTTTGTTTGCGTTGGATGGGTTATCTTGATATGATTTATTATTGTTGAGATCGTTAGTTTCTGAATTTTTCATTTGAAGAGTTATCATGGGTTTTTCTACTCACCCTTCAATTGTTCTTCTGGAATGGGGTAATTATGAGTCATGGGCAAAGGGTATACTTACTCATTGTAGGTGGCTTACTATTTTGCCTTATTTGTATGATCTCATACCTGAACCAGCAACTTTAGAGGGCAGATTAGCATGGGATATTATTAGAAATCACATTGCAGGAGTTATATTGTCTAGTGTTGATCATGACACTGTGTTGGTTATATCGGACATTGATTGTCCTCACCCACTTTGGACACGTCTTTGGGAGATCTATGGAGACCCTATTCTATCTCCATTCCCAGAGGATCTTGCTTCAGATTATCTCATACCCATTGCTTGGCGAGAGAATACACCATTTGATCATGATACTTTAGAGGAGCTTGAGTATTTAGACACCCTTACTTATTCAGATGGATCAGAGGTTTGTCTCCCAGTTCCTACTTTTCAGACTGAGACTTTATCAACATCTCTTGTTGTTCTTGATTCAGTGTAGCAGGAAATCATACATCTTCCAGATATAGCTACTTTGGACTCTTATGTTGCAGACATATCTTTCTTGTTTGTTGAGTCCTATATTGCAGATTTGGAGGATTATTTTGAGGACATTCATCTCCTCTACCTTGACAGTCAGGTTATCACTGTTCACCCACCATTATCCATGCATTCAGAGGTTGCATTTCAGTATTCTCCACATCAGTTTGGATTTGGCATTATTTGTTTCCATTCAGACAGTGAGACTCTTCAGCATCTTATCATGGCACACATCTTGAGACAGATTGGTTCATCATTCTTCACAGGGTTTTTTCGATACAGGTCCATGGATCTGTTTCTTCCCAAGGGGAGGAATATCATTTGCCGCTTCAAGATCTCCTTTTGGATTCTACATCAGGCATTTACCATTGTGACAGGAGTTTCTTCATTGTGGGGGGGCCTTCTTCTCTCTTTCTATCTCTCCTATGGAGATCACTGTACATGTACTTATATGATAGAAGTTGTCTATGGGGGCTATCATGTTATCCACCTCCTATTCTTCTTTCATTATTGCATTGCATTCCTTCCTTGCATTCTATTTTGGGGAGGAGTTTTGTTCCCACTGGGTTTTCTCCTTTACCCCATTTCATTTAGTTTGCATTGATTTTGTACATGGATACCTGATCTGGCCTTGTTGTCGAGACCCATTGCTTTTGCTTTCAGTAGCTTCTTTTAGGTTTTAGCTTCTCCCTATGTCTATCTTAAGGGGGGGTGTTAGAGTAATTAGGTATTTACTTTATTAATTAAACAATATTTGTTTAATTACGTAAAGTTCCTTTTTACCTCTTTTCACTTAAGCTAACATTAGGTGCATAGAAATTAATTACTTTATTAATTATTATTGTGCAAGCCTAGGGTTTTCCTTTTTAGGGTTTTCATCTATATATGGTTGAAAACTATATTTTGTATCATTAATTCATTTTACATTTTGTGTGAATTCATGACTCCACATTCTTGAGCATTTGCTTTGTTGCTTCTCTTTGTTTCTCCTTGTAATAAATTATTTGCTTGCAAAGATCTTTTGGGCTTCTGTAGTGTTGTATCTTCTCAACTCCAACAAAAGATGCTCATTTTTAGGGTTTCAAAACTAATATAGGTACAATAGGGTGTTTAAGTCTCAGACTATGAAAAATTATATCCCAAGTTTGATAGTTTTGTATTAATCAACTTTTCCTAATTTGATGATAAAAGATACATGAATGCTTGAATTAGGGTTTAGAATCCTAAAGATCTCAAATACACTTTAGTCCACTTTAAACCTATAACTTGCAAGTAGGATAAGGGGAGAAGAATTATAGCATATTGGAGATTTCCTTGGTCAAACCCCATTTTGGTATTTCCACCTCTAAATATGGCTATGATGATAATGATATAAATCACACGCTCTCATGGGGGAAGAGAAAAATAAAAGAAATAATGAACGTGATAAAGAAAATTTCTTGAAATTACCACTCATATATGAATTCGTATTTGGATTGAAGTCACTTTGCTCATTATGTTGTTGGTAAACAAATTTGTCACTTTTTAAATGTAGTATGAGTTACCCAACAAAAAGTGGCAAAACGTTCCAATAGTTAGAGAGATTTCTTATGAAATTGCAATCTTCCTATCCATTTGAGAGGGTCAACTCCCTTGATTGATATTATTTTCAATTTTTAGGTGTACTTTTTACGAAAACATATCTAAAGGAATGAGAAAAAATTAAGGTAATTGAAATGATAAAGAAACCCCAACAAAAAATGTAAAAATATTATTATGAGTTTGACATACTTATTTAAAGTTGGACCAAATACATTATAAATATTCGAGACTATGAATAAGAACTTTATAATGAATGCATATTTCAAACATTAACAAATTGAAATCAGGCTAGGAAGAAGTGAACATGTTTTGGGTATGTGCATGATCATCATGGAAAAAACAAGCCCTTAAGTGGCAATAAAAACTTCAAAAATCAGAGTTAGGCAACTTGATGTAAAAATTTGAATAAGTTATCTATATTATTTCAAAAATATGTAACAATAGAATTTGTAGAAAATTTATTGTAGTTTCTAAACTACTAGGTTTATTTAAAAAAGAGAAAAATCTATTTGGTGAAAATTTGAAATTTCAATGCAGTAGGACTTCAATTTCAGGGAAAAAATAAGTAGGTGTTGTCTAACCACCCTAAGCACAATAAAATGATAATATTTTTTTATAAGATTTTAGATATAAGTAGAGGACTCATGTGTTGATGTGATGCATTTTTTTATTTTATTTTCCAAGTAAATAATTAATTATGACTTTTTTATTACAACTTTTAAAAAATATAAAAACTCATATGTCTGGCCACGTTAACTTGGTAAAAAATTCATGAAATTCATTTTTTTTTTTAATCTTATAGCATGCCAATCATAGAATGTGATGCATGTTTTGGATTCAAAAAATGTGATACTATTTGAAAGATATAGATTTTTTTCAATCAGCCTATCAACCAAGACTTTAGTCGTAATTCAAATAGAAAATTTATAATAATAATTTATTAAATTCAAAGTAAAGAATAATTTATATTGGTGGAAAGTTGAGAATCTCCTTTAAAAACCCTTTTCATTTCCTCAATTTTGGGTAAAAAAAAAGTCATTAGCCACATGGGCCATCATATCACTTCCATATCACCATTTTTTGGCCCATCATGATCCTGCACATACCCTTTTCAAATAAAATTCATTAAAGATTGACTATTTTCTTTCACAAAAAAAATTCAGGATAACAAAGGTCATGATCAATGTACAAAATAAAAAAGGTCAATAGTAATGTATAAAAGAAACTATGAAAGAACCTCCAAAATTGCTTCCATTACTTTTTGAATTACAAAATTTTAAATCCCTTATGCAAAAATTGTGAAAAATTAAAAATCCTTTTAAAATGAATACTGTGTCATATATATAGAACTTCTCCTGGTAACTAGCTCATAACTAATTTGACTTGGGTAACCACCTTTATATTTTCAGAGATATAAAATAAGATTTATTTAAGCTAGGAATCTCTCAAATTTTGTGCAAATAAAGCTCGTTTTCCAACTTATTATAGACATAAGATAAAAGTCACTTTTTACAAAAGATAACATAAAAGATAAAACTAATGACACTTTATATCTTTTAATTCTAAGAAGAAATTTTTACAATTGAACTCATTGAGAAGTTCATTTAATTTTATCTATACCATATGTAATACTTTATGGAGAAGTCCTTTGCACTATAACATGCCTCTGATGGGAAGAGTTTTCTCTGAATATCTTGAATAACTTAACAATTTGAGCCATGAGCTTATTTCTACGAATAATTGCATTAATCATCCTTAGCTTATGTGTCCTATGACTCTTTTAGAAGTCCTCTGAATTTTAATAATAACTAGGTATATGACCACTACAATATCAAGAGTGACATAAATGTTACTCAACCTCTTCATTACCTCAACATTGAAAACCCATTTATTAAATTTGTTTGCATTGATCATATTTTTGAATTGTGTCACCAAAAACTATATATGCTGACACTTTTCACTAATTTGGACCTTTTCCTATGGATTTTGGACTCTTTTGAGATTCTTTTTACTCCTTTCCAAGCCTTGTGCCAAGGTGTTGTAAAAAAATTTCACATTATCTTAGGCTTGTCATCAGTAAATCAACCCTTTATTATGCTATAATGACCCCTTAATACACATATAATTCTTATCCTATTGTGTTTTTCAGAAGACAATCCTCAGAAACATAAATAATCACAATTTCATTACTAAAAAAGAAATGAAAAATGTGCAACTGGACTAGGTCGACACCTTGGGTGACCTAGTCCCATGTAGCATAAAATTTAATTTTAACTTAAGTTTCTTTTAGGATTTTGTCTCTAAAACCCTAAGATCAATCTGCATGGTGCAATTGTAGGAAAATTAGGGCATAACTTGTATTAATAATCTTATAAACCCTAATTCCTCAGAAGACACACTCATTTTCAAGTTCTCCTCTCAATCTCTCTTCTCTCCTTCCTCTAAAGCAAGCTAGGTTTGAGTAGTCTAAGCCAACAAGACATCTCTCAAGAACCATTCAATGGCTAAATCTCCATTGATGCAACTCAAGATCTAACATCATGAAAAGGTAAACTCTATCTCTCTATTTTTTTCATGCTTCACTTCCTTATCTTTTCATCATTTGGTTTGATTACTCAAAATGGGTTTGACCAAGGAAAAACCCTAATCTCTAACCCTAACCCTTGTCTCCTCTCTACATGTGCGATTTGCAAGTCTTGTAGGCAGATTGAAAAAAAGAACAATGGTGGGAGATCATTCAACAAGTTTCCCAAGCTCTCTAAGGTTGAGGAAACCCTAGCTAAAGCTTGAAAGACTTTCGTAGACCAAAATATTCACATTTGGGACCAGACACCTAGAGAAGTAGAAAACACAGACCGAGGACTCCAAATTCCATCTTCTGATTTACTAAAATTCACAAGAGGACTAGGTTACCACTTTGGGCAACCTAGTCCCACGAAAACTACTTTTCAGGGATTTTGGTAGATCTAGATACCCTTTTGGCAGAAACAGACGGCAAACCAATTTTTAGGAATCTGGGACTAGTTCTCCCAAATTGGCACAAGTGTCCCTTTCGGATTCTATATTAGATTCATCAGTATTTCAGACTTCGAACATATCCTCCTTCGAATTCTAGGTGCACAACTTCTATCTCTTTCTTTTCTATATAGTTTAGTGTATATTATTAGTTCATTTTGTATATGCTTGCATACAACATTGTGTTTTCCAGCACTTTACATTTCTTAGGTTTTACATTAGCATATAGTTTCTATTTTCCATTTCCAATATTTAGACATACCTACACACACCAAAACCCACAATCCAATCCCCTATCTTTGAATGAACTCACCCAAAAAGCATATCACTAGGTGAAAGAGAGTCATTCTTCTAAAGCTAGCTTCTAGGTGAAAAACCCTAGAAGCTAATTGGGAAATCCTCTTTCCCTTCTTGTATATCTTTTTGGTGGTTCATTTTGGTGAACTTAAATTTCCTACACCCTCTTGTTTGACTTAGATTCCTTCATTGTCGTAGGCTTAACTTTCATTGCATGATGCATTAGTGAAGTTGCATCCTAGGGTTTCAAAATCTGCATTATTGAAGAGTGCATTTAGGTTGCATTTTTGCATATTAAATCATTCAAAATCATCAAAATTTTGCATTTTCACGTTAGGTATGCATCACTTCATACAGAAACCACCCGCATCAATTCAAAACACCTTAAAAATCTCAAAAAATTCACTAGGAGGACTCAGTCACCACCCTAGGTGACCTAGTCCCTTGAAGCTTATGAAACTGCCCTTTATAGAGTTGCAAACCCTGTTTTTATGCTTCTATATTGTGCCATTACCTACCTATATCAATAGGTTGTGTTTATGTAGCAAGTATTTTATTAAAATTAGCTTAATTTAGCTAATTTTATGCATTGCACATTTTCACTTTTGCATTTACAAAATTTCATTTTTAGATCATTGATAGTGTAATTAGCAAACTGCCTTCTTTGTAATCTAAAAATTTTATTTCCTTTTTAGTCTTTTTATTGTATTGTACATTATTCAAACATGCTAGTTTAATTTTTTTCCAAAATTGCACAGAAAAAGTTAGTAAATAAACATGTTAATCATTCTTTTAATACATTCCCTAGTTATGAGAGTCTAGTAAATGAAAACATTTATAATTGTCTTGAACCTACACTACCTTCTATCTCTCCTATTTGTGAGGATGATGTGTTAGAAGAAAATACAAACATAGACAATCATGATGATCATAATTTTTCCTCTCTTGATACCTCCCCTTCTAGTGACCAAGGTATCTTGTTAAAGGAAGGTACAATCATTGAGCATCATGAAGGTCTTGCTTTTTCTTCTCCTCATCCCCTTTGGGAAGATATTTTGGCACAAGAAAATGACATTATAAACACATTTCTAAACATTACCTTACCTAGTCTCCCTAACTATGACGATCAAATTTTCCCTTCTTCTAATGTCCCTCGTCAATGCAAGGAGGACATGTTGGTTTTAGAAGATCCTTCTCCTAAGATTCATAAGACTCTCAACCCTCCCTAACTATTTGAAAATGATAGTGGTCCTTCTCTTGATACATATTCCCCTTGTAATATAGCATATGATGAACCTCTTCCAAGCTCTCCTTCTAGAGTAGGTTATTTGGAACACGAAAATGAGACCTTTGATGATCAAATAGAACCCCATCCTAATCCTTCCTCTCTTCATAAACCCATCATTGATCATTTCCTTAATAATATTATGCCCTTACAAGAAGATGTAGAGCTTATATTAGACTCTCCTTCCCTAAGGGATGTTAATATTATTCAACCTCAACTCATCCTTTATTCACTAACCCACATGCACAAATCAAAATCTTGACCTCAATGCGAAGAGGTTTCTTATCCATGTGTGTCACCACCAAGGCATTAGGAACTTTTTGTGGTATAGGTGGTAGATGGTTTTTGATTTCCCACCATGCAAAAATTGTGAAGTCCCACAATATTACCTAAGGAAACTATACTGTGAGTTCATCTTGAATAAAATCTTGAATTATTTTGATATGAGGGACTTCTAGGGGATAGGTTCGGGGTTGACTCAAGATAGACCTAGTGCACGACAGGATCCTAGGTGACAAGCGAAATGAGCTCTCACTAGGCTAGATCATGAGCACATTGTTATCCCTTCCATTGCGAAGGAGAGTGTCAAGGTATACACTTTGTAGGATATCACATTTTTGACCCAAAGTGTCATCCAACATGCCAGTCCTATACAACAACTCCATCCAGGGGAGTCTTCGAGTGGTAGGCTTCCATCCCATTCGTGTCAAGCTTCTGGGGTGACTTGTTCATATGACCCCACCGACACTCAAGAGGCTGCTACATAGGACACATTTGCAGCTATAGAGATTGTGAGGGTAGATGAAATTTTGAATGAGGCATATAGAATCAATACCTAGGTAAATATTAACATGTTCATTGAATTTAATTTATTAAATTTCAATTTTGAAATGCAAGATTAACTAATTTAGTTTTATGATTTTAATAAAATTTTAGGGTCACAGTGCTGATACTAGATACACCATACCTACACCTACTTATTACTCCACTACATCTACCATTCAGGTATGTAACTAGTTAACAATTATAAATTATTTAACTGTTAATAGAATTGTTATATGAATGGTGTTCTAATATCTAATTTTGGATGGTGAATACAATAATATTGGAGGTTTCATGGGAACACCTTCAAGTAGTAGTGGAATTAGACAAACCTTCACATAGGTAATATATTAAAGAGTTTAACTAATGAATTGTACTTAATATATTTGTGTAGCTTATACCCATATTGTTGATTACATTACATTGCACATTTTTCAAACTCAAAGCCTTACTTCACATTCCATAACTAATAACTAGATGTTGATAGATGAAAAACTTTCAACTACAATATTGTTGTTTAGAAAGTCAACATAAGAAGTGATGCAATTACTTCACATAGTATAATTAATAACTAGGAGAAGCTGGCAATTGCATTTTCTTGTCATGGCATTCCATGAGACCACCTTTTATTGAGGCATCTTTTCAAACAATTCACTACCTTATCTATGCTATGGATGCTTGAAAGAAATATATGAAAGAATAATAGTAAGCAATAGCATAGACAAGGAAATGAGTTTTTTGAAAAAATTCCTCAAAGAAATGTGGCCTCACGGTGATGTCCATCACCATGAGACCCAATTTCTTTGAGGCATTTTTTCAAACAACTCACTTCCTTTTCTATGCTACCAGATTTTCCATACATGTCTACAAAATAATTTTATGAAATAGTTCACTTCCTTGCTACTATGGATAAAAGCCTAAAAAGAGGTGCTTTCCAACAAACTATGGGTTCTTGAAAAAAAATCTATCAAAGAATAATAGTAAGAAATAACATAGACAAGACAGTGAGTAGTTTGAAAAAATGCCTTGAAGAAATATGGTCTCATGCTGATGGAATGCCATTTCATCACCATGATACCACATTTCTTAGAGGCATTTTTTCGAACAGCTCACCACCTTTTCTATGCTACCACATTTTCCATACATATCTACCAAATAATTTTATCAAATTACTTGAACTTCCTTGCTGCTATGGCTAAAAGCCTAGAAAAGGTGCTTTCCAACAAACTATGGATGCTTGGAAGAAATCTATCAAAGCATAATAGTAAGAAATAGCATAGACAAGGTAGTGAGTAGTTTGAAAAAATGCCTCGAAGAAATGTGGTCTCATGGTGATGGAATTCCATTCCATCACCATGAGACCACATTTCCACAAGAGGCATTTTTTGAAACAGCTCACCGCCTTTTCTATGCTACCATATTTTCCATACATGTCTACCAAAGCATTTAATCAATCTACTTAGTTCCTTGTTGTTATGGATAAAAGCATAAATTAGGTTCTTTCCAACAAAATACAGATGCTTGGAAAAAATCTATAAAAGCGTAATAGTAAGAAATAACATACAAAAGGCATTGAGTAGTTTGAAAAAACTCCTCGAAGAAATTTGGTCTCATGGTTATGGAATTCCATTCCATCAACATGAGACCACATTTCTTTGAGGTATTTTTTCAAACAACTCACCACCTTTTCTATGCTACCACATTTTCCATATATTCTACCAAAGCATTTTATGAAACTACTTGAACATCCTTGTTGCTATGGCTAAAAGCCTAAAATAGGTGATTTCCAAAAAATTATGAATGCTTGGAAAAAATCTATGAAAGCATAATAGAAAGCAATAGCATAGACAAGGTAGTGAGTAGTTTAAAAAAATACCCCAAAGAAATGCAGTATCATGGTGATGGAATGGCATTACATCACCATGAGACCATTTCTTTGAGGTATTTCTTCAAACAGCTCACCGCCTTTTCTATACTACCAAATTTTACATACATTGTTGAATAATCTAGATACTGAGAGGGGGGTGAATTAGTATCCACACAAACTTATTGAAAAAATACTTATAATTTTGTTGCAACATAGAATAGATAAGAGAAATTTAAGAAAACATGAAATTCCATAACACAAGAACACTGAATTTTACATGGAAAACTGAATGAGGGGAAAACCATGGTGAGGATTAGCTCAAAATATATATGGCTATTTCAATATCAATTACAAGGAGGCTCACAGCCAGATATAAAAATCTCACTGCTTATAAGGACTCATTTTCCAAACATGGAGTCTCACTACCTACAGAAATTATGTAAACAAAAAATGGCTAACCGCTAGAGTTGAACTAATAAAGTTACACCACAAGTGCAGATTCAGTTCCTTTGATGCTCAAAGTATTCACTCCGATGACAACAGACTTATCTTCAACCTTCTATTCACACACTTTGTTTACCACTTACACTTCTTTTCTTTTTCACATTCGTGCTCCAAACATCTTCTTCTAACCAACTTGCATATATACCGACATGCATTAATTAGGTCATCCTAATTGGATGCAATTCATATATTCCAAAAGGATAACTTGTCAACTTCATATATAAATATTTTTTGAATGTAATTCACCCATGTCATGCATCACCATTGAAAGGAAAAGTAGAGGTGCGGAATACGCTTTCATAACACCAATACCTCAGAGGAGAAGTGCAAAACAAAATCATTTAAAACTTTCATACACTTAAGATGCACACATACATGATAACAAAAGTAACAAAAATAAAACATACAAATGAAGAACACACTAGATTTACGTGGGAAAACCCTTATAGGAGAAAAACCCACTACAACAAGCTAAATCACTTTGTATTACAGTAAAATAATTTACATACAAAGTTACAGACTTCACTTGAAGATGTCATCTTGAACAACAACTAGTCGAACTCCCCAGAGATACATTCACCGTTACCATGCTATCACAACATCCCCTTAGTGACTATTCGAGATACATTCGACTATTGCAAGTCTTACATGCATTATTCTTGTCAACCAACCAATCAGGTGTCTTAATTATACACCTTTCTTCTGACAGATGAATTTGATCACCTCATATCCAAGTCACTCTATAAACATGCATTAGGCTTCCCTGCATTTAATTTTGTTTTCCATAATCGGATCCTATCACCTACTGAATTAGGTTTTACAGTTAATACTTTGAACTCTTCAAGCAATCAGCCAATCAATATGTTGATTTACAATAGTGATGTAAAATCAATGAGTCTTATCACACTGTGTGTCATAACATTACTCATGCATCGGTTTGACCGTGAGTCATACCAGCTATCCAAGCATCGAGCTCTTTCCACCATGCCACTGCAAGCTTGTCGACCAACTCTCACAGTAATGTGGTGTACCATGTTATCGCTCCGCCTACACAAAGCCTTCACGATATCATGGTATACACATCACCCCACCGCGACCGAGGGATGATACCACTACGGTATGGCGGCAGAAATTCAACCACCAGTTTGCCACCTTTACCGTGCTACCACCAAGCCTTGCACAACTCTTTGCGGTATGGAGGACACCATTTGTGCTGACTTTCATGGCTTACCGTGCCACCACGACATGGCCAAAGGGCCATTAGAGTATGGCAGTAAACGTTCTCATTGACTACCACGGTTTACTATACCGTCATGCCTTCTCTGAGCAACTCTCGTGGTACCGAGGTGAACGTTCCTGTTGACCGCCTACTCCATCGCGCTATCGCCAGCAAAGGAGAGTGACTCTGCGGTATGGTAGTAACATTTCCCAACCACAGATTGAATGAAAGAGGCTTGCGGTAAAACGGTAAATCGCATAATCGCACCTCTAAGAGATGCTCCTAGTGGTAGAGCGGTAAAGGCTAGAAAAGAAGGAAATTCACCAAGTCTTAAACAGAGGTACAAGCCAGAAGTTGAGGCACCTATTTCCAAAAATCATGTCGACTGGGACCAAAAATAGGTCTCACATATAATATGTAATTCATGTTAGGCCATATATTGAATATTAGGCCGGTCATGATTAACCTAATACTGAAATGCAATCACAAAAATTGATGCCAACATACCGTCTAATCATATGAAAATTTGAGACTGCATACATACATGCTTCCAACAATCATAAGTCTTTAACCAAAACCTTAGATCATATTGATTACCAGCTTAGAACATGCAGACCAAAATACTGAATCAAATACTGGAATGGATAAGCTTGATCTGCACACGAGTACAAGGTATCAGACCAACATGGGGACATCAATGATAATATGAGACTGATCTTCTCCATACTTCCAACAATCTCCCCCTTTGGTATTGATGGCAACATGCGCAAAATGTCCAATTCAAAAACTCTCCCTCTTTGACATCAATGGAAAAGGGTGCCAAAAAGATATGAACATGGTGACATATAATATTCAAGGATTCTAATTCAAAAAAAACTCCAAAAACTTCAAAACTTTCAAGCATCCAATATTTAAAAGTTCTTTCAAACTAGAATGACACTTTTCACTTGAAATACCTTTGTGTACCTTTCTTTGATAACATGATATAATTTATTCCATTCAAGTACTGCAGAGTCCATTCTTGTGAACATACTTTCCAATAGAGCCAATAGTGTGAAGGAGGATGACCAATCTCTGGATGAACTGTATTATTTTTCACAGTCTTTTGCATTAGAGAGTATTCTAGAAAGATGATCTAATTGGACCTCAACAATTTCCTTAAGAAGCCAAAAGGTCTTCACTACATCATCCCTTTTTCTCTGCACAATGATCATTTCAACTTGTAGTTCACCGACTCTCAGCCTTTGCTTTCCTTGTTTGTCTTCAAAATATCAAACTTCTTTCCAATGATGTTCACTTCAGATTCAATTTCCTCAATTCTACTTCTGAAATTATCTACTGCAGTAGGCCACCAGAGATAATTATTTTATATGTCTGACATTTATTTTATGTACTTCTTTGTATCCATGTCCAGATAGCCTTTGCTTTGCTTTAGATTTCAGCTCTTTTCAACCAAAGCTTCCAACTTGCATCCTTCTGGACCTTGAAGCAACATTCTTTTTTCAACTAGATTTTTAGGCAAGGAATACAAAATGATAGATACACCAATACCTTTCTGAGGTAGATACTCAACTACAACATCATCAATTTTAAGTTTTCCAACAAGAGAGGTCGTACTCCATAAATCACCAATTTTCTTCATTTTCCATTTTATTAAACTAGTTTGGATGCCATCTAGATCAAAATATTCTGGCAAAAGTAGAGATTCTTCTTCTTCTTCTTTCTCTTTAGGAATAATAATGATGTTCTCAGAGAAAAAAATTATTTTCTTCAGTTCTGGAGGGGAATCACTAGTGACCGCTTCCAAGTCTTTTGTTTCAGAGGAAGAGCCTTCCTCAAATTGACTCAACATAATTTCACCAAAGCTCATTACTTTTTTCAAGGATAAGAAAAAGTTTTTACATGTACTTACTTTATCCTCTAAAATTTCCAAGTGCCTACATATCTGTCTTGCAATAGGAATCCTGGATTCCCTCTTAACTTCTTTATTTTCCAGTAGCAAGTTAAGAAAATAGAGTACCAAGCATGTAAGCAAGGATACAAAATGAAAAGGGTATCCTTCTAGTTTCATTCATATGTTCTCGATGAGATTTTAAATAATTACCTTACATAGATCAAACTGTTCATTCTCTTTTACTATTTTATACGCCAAATACACAACAATAGCCAAAGTAGAGCTTTCTCGATTTCTGAAATAAACTTTGTAAGAAATTCCATACGTGACATACCTAACTGAGGAATTAAAAATAGTATCGATCATTAGTGCTTTGGGATCTTTTTCAACTCTCATCATTTCCTCTACTTCCTTGTATTTTATAGTCTTTCATCTTGGAAGTTATCCAACGCTGCACAATCTAGTAACAACTTTGATTGCTTCCTTTGTAATAGAGTAAGATTTATCCAATACAATGTTGACATCCTTGAAATTTCTTAAAAGGAACAAGATAATCTCTTTGTCATCAATCCAAGCGAATTCTCCCCACAAATCCAAACCTAGGTTTTGTAAGTTTCGTAAGTCGCTCGGTTTCAACCATAATAATATCTTCTTTATTTTGTAATGATCGAATTCATCCAGATCGACTCCTTTCAATTTCAGTGTGATATTTCTACTTGATCGTTTGTTAAAAGGTTCCATTAAAGCTCTTAACTTCTCAAAATTCAACAATGATTTCTTTTATTACCTTCCCCTACAACAACGAGAGAGATTAACTTTCGTCGCTTGCTTTTGAATGTCCACAAAAATCTCTCGAAGGGCTTTCAACTGCTTTAGAAATACTCCAAGAAGGTTCCAAGTCACTCTAAAAATCCTTTGAATGCATTTGACGATCAAAATGATTTGTGAAATTTCCTTTATACACCATTTTTCCCTAACTCACATTAATCACAAAAAGTTGACAAACTTTTCTTCCATTTTTCTGAGAAACCCTAATTTACTCCACAAAAGATCATGCTTTCTCTTTTTCTTTCAATTTCTATTGCATTACCTCTATTTTGTCATTCCTTACAACATATCCATATGCCAGCACTCAACATACTGTACTTCCAAGGGTTTAATTGATTTTCTGATAATGCTCCCCCTAAGACTGAGCTAGGTCTAATTTCTGGAAGAGGGTACAGACGCATCAGTAGTCTCTGATTCTTCAATTTTCTTCCATCTATTTCTCATTTCTTGCTTAACCTCTTCCTTATCAATATTTTTCACCGATTAATCATATTCCATCATAGTGGACTGCTTTCCTTTTCTACTTCTGCACACTTTTTAAATGTCCCGATTTCTTGAAATGGTAACATACAATATTTCTTTGTCTTGTCTGATTTCCATTAATCTTTGTTATGCATTCATTCTCTTTATGTACAAACATGTTACAGGTATAGAAATATCCATCAAACTATTGATTTATCATTTTTCCATTAAACCTATTCATCATCACCTGACTAATCATTCTTACTGAAGATCTGCATTCAATAGCTTTATGTTCGATCTTCTTGCATGTATAACATTGTCCAGAGAAGGGACCAATAAACTAATTCATCCTACTCCTAAACTCAATTGAATTATGACCAAATTTATTATATGAAAAACAAACACCATTGATGATGAGTACCTTTGTGCATTTGGTTGTCTGATAGGTGATCTCCTTCTAGAGTTTCTTTTCTACTTTCCTTTATCTTGAGTCTTTTGATTGTTAACTGGATTTGAGTTATGTATTTTCTTACTAGATTCATTACCTAATCCACCTTTTTCTTTAGAAGGTTTTTTTCCCGCTATTAATTCATTAAGCTTGGTGGAGCTTGTCTTGAAATCATCTTCACAAAGTTTTTCTTTCTCAAGTTTTGCTTTCAGATTCTTTACTTCTTGTTCAAGCCTAGAGAAAACATCAACTTTGATTTGCATTACTATTTTTAAGCATTCTTCAACTTGTTGGAAAGAGAAACTGCAATTTTTTTTTGGTGTTTTCATTTATGTCAACCCTAGTCGGTGATTGGATCCGCATGTCAGCATTTGATCATATCGACAGTCAGATTGAAGACAGTCAAGGAAGAGCAGAGCATTCAATAGTTTTTTGTTCATCGATTCACATGAAGATTTCTTGTTATGATTTTTAGTTATTGATCTTAGGGAAGATATTTTGGTGTATGTAGTATCTTATCTAGGGTGTGCATTCATCGGTATGCAAGTTTGAAGATCCGATTGATTAATTCTCTGTTTATTAGTGCAGAAGCCAGCCTGGTGAATGTAATATGTTGCAGATACTTGAGGAGTAAATGTTTAAGTATTTTTGTGTTCACGCATGCTGGTGTTGATCATTTCTATGCTATAACTGACTTTGGTTGGTGCGTATTAATAAATATCCATAGATTGAGTTGATAATTTGCAAAAAAAATCATATATTTTTGAAGCCGATAGATGGGCGATTAATCTTTAGTCGTGAATATATATAAGTGATCAGTTTTATCATTTTGATATAGATGCAAAGTGTGTTGGTGTGAATTGTGAATATCAGAAGTGCAGAAGAGCGATAATTTATAGTTTCACTTGTGCATAAAGTATTTGAGTTGTGAATTAGAGCAGAGCAGAGAAGAAGAGCAGAATTAGATAAAAGGTCTAGAATTCAATTGTTGAGCCTAATTTAAACTGTAATTAGGCATTTTTAGATGCTAATCTCTCAGTTCAAATCTCTCAAATGGTTTAAATTTGAATATTTTGTAAGACAATGAGTCTTCGTCTTTGAGTAGTGAGCTCTAGGCAGTGTGCCTGAATACAAGTCCAGTCCTATTCTGTAAGATATTTTTAGATATACTCAGATAATATTGTGGATTGGCCATCCACCATGGTTTTTCCCTTCATAGGGTTTCCATGTAAAAAAAATTGTGTTATGGTTGTTTTTTTTATGTTCATACATATTTATTTTGATTGAATGTTATAAATGCTTGAAGGATCAGATCAATAAAGCTAAAAATTGCAGAACATTGATTCACCCCCCATCTCAGTGTTCCTTGATTCGAACAATTGGTATCATGGATAGTTCCTTTAGAATAATTCTATCAACTTGGGGAGATCTTGGAAAGTGTTTCAATGGATTCAAGCAGTCTTCAACAACAACTTTTTGTGGCCAAAGATGATCTTGATCAGTCAAAATTTGAAGTTAAAAAATTGCTAGAAAACCTCATGGATGCTGAGAAATTCATTGAGTCTTTGAAAGATAAAATCAATAAGTCCACGAAGAAGAGAAAGGAACTATGCGATTAGATTAAGCATAATGACAACAAAATCATAGAAGATGAACAAGTGAGTTAAGGTCTGAAGGAAACAACAGAAGAATGTGAAAATATTTCTAGAAAAATATAGTCCTAAAGCATGAGATGGAATCTATTATGATGAGAATGACCAAGGAGATTCAAGATAGAAAGAAGAACGAAGAGAAGCTTGCACAGTCCTTGAAAGAGAAATATGAAGAATGTAGTCGATTGGACATTGAATTGGAAAAATCTAAAAACAATGAGGAAGTACTTGAAAAACAAAATGATGATTTCCGAGATGAACTTGATGCTACTAATGAGTACAAGGCTCAAAGTTCAAGGTTAGCTCAGCCAAGATTGATGGACTGATTAAAAGTTAGAGGATGGATGGTGACAAGAGAGGTCTTGGATATGAGGAAGGAGAATGTTCCAAATCTAAACAAAAAAATTTTGGACAAAGGAATTCTGGACAAAGGAGATTTAGGCAAGGAAATCAGATGAACAAATCTAGAAGGTATACGGTAAGACAACCTAATGCTCAAAGGCTCAATGGTTACTGTTTTAGTTGCAATAAATTTGGACACATGGCTACTCAATGTAGAAGTAGAATGAATTCAAATGGTCAATCATTCTCCGATCAATGCTTTAACTACAAAAATTATGGTCATAAGTCAAATAAATGAAAAAATATGATGAACAACTTCTATAGGGATGTTAGATGATATACATGCAATAGATTTGGGCATATTGCTAACTGGTGCAAATCAAGAGAAAATTAGTGGAACAACTGATCTAGACAAAGAAATGTTGTGTGCTATAACTGCAACAAATTTGGTCACATTGATATATTCTGTTAGAATAGAAAAGGTCCGGTAAATCAAAACATGCAGAAGGATGTTAAGGGAAAAGGAAAAGTCACTACAAATGTGATCAGGAAGAAAATACAAAATAAATGGGTGAAGAAAAGTCCCTTTGTTGAAGGAAATGTGCCAGCACCAAAACTTGCTTCTGGTAATTCCTTTGGGAATTAGTTTTAGGCCTTTGGCCTAGGGGGAGCTATCAAGAAAATATCTTAACCCCTTGCTGATAATTGACACCAGGATGTGGATAAGTACAGTAAGTGCATAGATGATCTACATATGTTGTTGAATCTATTGGAGAAATTATTATGTAGTATTGGAGGTCCATAGAAGAATTATCTTTCACACTGCATGGAAACAAGGTAATTGAATGAGTTAGGATAAAAAGCATCTATTGTGACAAGAATGGGTAGGTGTGCAAATGATAAAAGGTCATTTTTATCTTTAATTCGCCACTTTGAATTTTGAAGAAAAGAAGTTTGAAGAGATCTGAAGAAAACTTTGGTGAATTGAGGCGAACTTCAAGTATGAAGGAGCTTTCAACAATCAAACTTTGATCTGAAAAAAAGGTAGTTATCAGAGAAACATGTGAATTTGTGAATTGGTGAAAATGACTACACAATTGGTAGTTCAAGTCAAGGCTATACCTCATATAAAATTCAAGTGGAATTCTTTCAATTACGTTGCAACTGAGCCCTTAGGTGCATTTTTGTCTGCTTCATATAGCGTCTTACATATTGAAGATATTAGGGCATACATACACACAAAAATTGAAGAGTTAAGAAGATTGCAACTACTAAACTTGTATAACAATCACATTATAAGAGAAGACTTTTGTGTCAAACCGGAATTTAAAACCCTAACAGAGAAGAAATTCACACAGATTGTTAAATTTATCGTCTTTAAAGAAAGCGAATGGGTCTGGTATATCTTGAGTTGAGTTCATGTAGAATTTATGTGGTTAAATATACCCTTTAAGACTACAAAGGAGGCCATAAGCACTGTTATAGGTTTAAATTCCTCTGATGGGTTGTTGATCTAAAAATTTGTAAAGAATCAAATATTTACTAATGCAACTGGTTCTAAGTATGATAGAAGAGCTATGACAATTGATGATATCATTGATGTAGGTGTTTTATTTGCATCTATTGTTATTGGTTATACAATCTATCATTCCATTTGAGACAATTCTCTATCCGACACAACCATTTATGCAGCATATCAGATGGTAAAGGAGAATGCAAACTATGATCTATGTGAGTTTCTAAGAAGTCAATTGATGGAAAATATTGGAAAAATCAAGAAGGATAATAAGAATTCCTTTTAGTATGGTAACTTGTTGTTATGTTTGTTCTTTTACTTCATGAATGAAGTTCTGAGATTTGGGAAGGTACATTGGAAAAAAGATAAACTAGTATCCACTCAAATCGAAGATCACTTGCATAGATTTGTTGACATTGAGACAAAGAATACTGCAATCTAGGGATACTTCAAGAAATTTCAGAGTTCAATGCAAGAAAGAGAAATAATTCCTACTTCTATTGTGGAGAAGTAAAAGGAAACAATATGTTTAATGGTTGATATTGATCAATTCCTAATAGAAGCAATAGATCCTAGAACAATCTGGATTATGCCAATGGTATATTAGGTTGAGAAACACATTTTGGAAATGTATATGCTAAACATAATTTGTCAAGAGCAACCCTCAGGATTCATCAGAAGAAAGATTTGGTACATTTTTAGAGAAATATATACAAGTGTACAATGAACAAAGAAAACCTATGATAGTTAGAAGAGTAAGAAAAGAAGTGGAGATCTTTGTAGAAAGCATGGGTATATCTACAGAAGCAATAAGAGAAGCTAGGAGGAGAGAACAAGGTGAAGTAGAAAAAGAGCCAACAAGAACTAAATCTGCTAGTTTGACAACATCCTCTACTTGAACAAGGTCAACAAGGAGCTCTGTATCCCTATCTGCCGCTATAGTGAAGCCAATTCCTGTGCAAACTCAAACCAA
This sequence comes from Sequoiadendron giganteum, assembly GCA_007115665.2. NCBI lineage: Eukaryota > Viridiplantae > Streptophyta > Pinopsida > Cupressales > Cupressaceae > Sequoiadendron > Sequoiadendron giganteum. Next base: position 332,218,899 of record CM021100.1, read on the forward strand.
GGAATCTGATAAGAGGAAGAAGAATAAGAGCACAAGAGTCTATGAATTTTTCTCAAAAGACGAAGAGACTGAATCTGATGAGTATGTGAGAGAAATAAAGCATATGGTCACCCATGCAACAAAGGTTACCAAAAGTGATCCCTCTAGTGAAGAATAAAAAGCAAAGAAGAAGGTAAAAATTGACAATCCTAGTATGCCAGTAAAAGAGGTTGAGAAATCTTTTGTCAAAGATGGCAATCTTAAGCTCCTTTGTAAATGGTATGAAACCTTTGATAAATCTAGCCAAAGAACCCTTGAGGACGCTACAATAAAGAATTTAAATATTTTCAATAAGGTTCTTATTGAAATAATGCTTGGTTTACCTAAAAGCCTATATGAGATTTTGGAAATGAGAAGAGTAAATGCTAGAATAGAAGAAGATAAAATGAGAGAGAGAATTCTTGTAGAGTTATGTCTAGTGATGTCTACGGAAGAAATGAAGGCAATCCTAAATAAAGCTAATAAGGAATTCAAGATCAAGACAAGGGTGAATAAGCTTATGGTTGGTCAGACTAAAGAAGTTGTAGAAGAAACTGAACAAATTTTGAAGTTTTGTTAAGTAACAAAATTGATGTTGTCTCTGAAGAAACGCATGATAAAGATTTCTCATCTAGTCCAATAGAAGAAGAAGAAAAATAAGATAAAACTGAGGATACTCAAATTCCTCTTGATATCGATGGATAATACAAAGTACCTATGGAGATTCAAGCTCCTGAAATTGTATCGGTTGAGAAAGTTGAGATTCCTGAAGATAAGAAAGAATCTATAGTTGAGGAAAACAATGTTGGTGTAAAGGAAGTTCTAGTGGAAGCAAGAGAAACTACAGAGGTAGTGAAGAAATTTCTGGTAGAGCAATAGGAAGAATTCGACCTTGAATTGGTTGAAGGTCCTATTGACCTATCCACTTTGTCCCCAATTTAGAAAATGAAAGTTGCATCATTTACCCAGGCGAAGGCTAGAGAAGAATTGTTGAAACCTCAAATTGAGGATAGTGAACTCTTAAATCTTGCATCTGGAGTTCTAGAGAAAATAATTCCTACTCATGTCAAGGATCCATCTAGTTCCTCCTCTGGTGAATTGGAACTGAAGAAGCTCATTAACTCTGTAAGCACTCATTTCAAGTCCCTTGAGAAGTCAACCATGGTTAAAGTTCAAAAGGAGTTTGATGCCAAAAGGTTCAGTAGGTTGAAAGGAATGATAGCTAATGATAAAAATTTGTTAGCCATTTTTGTGAATAATATTCAAAGTGCTCTATCTGAAGGTGGAAAGATCTATAAGTCATGTTTGTCTTTGTCTAATTTATTGAGGTCAATGAGAAGAAGGTTTTAATGATCTTGAAAAATAATTACCTACTATTTATGAAGCTTTTGATCCTTTAGTTGGTGGCATTGGAAAGCAAGAAGGTTAGGTGATATCTCTGCTTGACAAGATAAGGAGCTTGAGGCACGACAATGATAGGATTGTGGAAAGAGCATGTGGGCTTAGAGGCCTAATTGGTCCAAAGATCTAGAAATAATGTTGAGTGCATTAAAGGAAGTTGAAGATGCTATGGAAGTTAGTGATCCAGTGAACCTTGAGTCAGCATAGACACAATCTTACTTAGTTTGTGGTCACATAACAATTTTGGAGAGTCTCAAAAGGGTTTGAGACACAAATTTGATCCTGTTGAAGAAAGATTTTACAAATGTTTTCAAATTTGTGTAAGTTGTATGCTTGTACAGTCTGAAGATTTTGTTTGATTTTTTTTTATGCGATTTCCCCAAATATTTCTATTGATGTCAAAGGGGGAGAGTAGTAGTGTGAAAAATGTATAATCATCTCAAGGGGAGAGTTGTGTTTTTGAAATTTTGAAGAGTGGCAATGTATTGATGTTGGTACTGATCTAACACTTAGTCATTTTTTACTCATCAATTCCAAAGGGGGAGATTGTTGGCAAGAGACATTGCAAATTTTTTCTGGTGTTGTCATCAATGGGAACCCTAGTCGATGTTTGGATCCACATGTCATCATTTGATCATACCGACAGTCGGATTGAATAAAGTCAAGGAAGAGCAGAGCATCTGACAGTTTTGTGTTCATTGATTCACATGAATATTTCATGTTATCATTTTGAGTTGTGGATCTCAGGGAAGATATTTTGGTTTATGTACTATCTTATCAAGGGTGTGCATTCATTGGTATGCAATTTTGAAGATTTGGTTGATTAATTCTCTGCTTATTAGTGGAAAAGCCGACTTGGTGAATGTCATATGTTGTGGATACTTGAGGAGTAAATGTTTAAGTATTTTTGTGTTTGTGCAAGCTGATGTTGATCATTGCTATGCTATAGCAGACTTTGGTTGGTGCACATTAAGAATTGGTGTCCTTTTCTTATTCTTTTTGTGTTCTGTTTTATTCTCTACAATTTATTTTATTTGCATATTTTATTAACATCTAAATCCATTTCAACAAATTCATTTTTTGAATATCCTGCAATCTGTTGGACTCAAGGGAACACTGAGAGAGGGGGGGTGAATTAATGTTCAACAATTTGCATTCTTCATCCATTCAAAACATAAAGCTATTCATTATTGCATTTAAAGAAAAGATGTATGCATTGAAAGTAAATTTCCATAACAACATGACACACATATTTTTGTGTGGAAACCTTGTTAGGGGAAAAACCATGGTGGAGATTAATCCACAATTTGAGTACTCAAAATATAATGCTTTTAAAAGGGAATGCACTTGCATTCAGGCATACTACCTAGAGCTCACTGCTCAAAAGAGAAAGGCTTTACTACCTACAAAATTTAGATTAATACCATCTAACGAGGTGAACTCAGATAATAGAATTTGACTATATGCTAGGTAACAGTTCTGGTGAGGCTCATAAACTTGATTCTGGATCTGCTATCCAATTCTGCATTTCACTTTGTACTACTCTGCTCTGTTCTGACCTTCACATCAATTCACACTACTGCACTGCACAATTTTGTACTTCTCACATACACACATACTTTTTTTTGCATCACATTACACACTCCTCTTCTTTAATGACAAAGATGAAACTCATATATATATTTGTGATCAAGGATTTAATCATCCAACAATCAGCTTCATAAGGTATTAGGATATTGTAACTTGTGGGCTAGATCCTCCACAAAATCTTTATGCGCATCCTCCAAATTCAGTTAAGACAAAGAGAGGATCCAAATAAAGCTTATTCGAGCATGACAAATTTTAATTGATTACTCATACATCTGTGGATTCTACTTTTTTCAGGTTAGCCTTATGGCATAGATACTTGACAAATTATCTTTCCAAACCTTCTACATTGCATACTAGGGAATGTGCACCAAAATATTTATTTACCAAGGTACCAAAAACATTGAAAGACCTTCCATGGAGACCCACAACTCGAGATACCTATCTGGTAAGGCGACTAGATCACCTTTTAAGATTTAAACCGGGTCTTCCGTGCTTTACCATGTTCTGTCGGTAGGAATCTAAATAGTGTTGCATATTTGGATGCAAGACTTGAGTTACCAGACCTGGGTTGCCATCAATGACAACACCTACAAGCTAGACTCCTTAGCCATATGCCAACAATCTCCCCCTTTGGCATTGATGGCAACACTTAGTGAAAAAAAAAACTATATTGTACTTTCTCCCCTTAGATATTTTTTCACTACACTCTCTCCCCCTTTGACATCAATGACAAAGTCAGGATGCCATATGCCAAAACATGTGATCAAAAACTTCAAAAATTTTACTTCATATATGCCGATAATTTTCTCCCTTTAGACAAACTTTCAAAAACTTGAACATCATTATACTTGCTATCTTTAAAAGATTATCTTATGATTTTTCTTCACTTCTGGAAGAAACTTCTCCCAACCATCAATTGCAATTCCAATGTTGATAATCAAGCTACTATTTTCAAATGTTTTGTTGATGATCTCGATGAGAGATTCAGGGATAGTGATTGCCTCTTCCAGTTTTTCACCATTTTGTAGAGTTTCAACTAGCTGCTCCAGCCTGCATTCAACTAAGTCTTTTACTTTACAAAAGGTGTCTACAAGAACATTCTTGGATAGTTGAATATTTTTTTGTGCTGACTGTAATTCTCATATTCTCCTTCTGATAGTGCCATCTAGATCCTAAGACATATTGAAGTTTTTACCAATGTCGTTCAGTTTTGTCTCAATGTGATCCAACTTCTCTTTGTAATTACTGACTGTGTGAGGCCAACATACACAATAGTTGTAGTTCTCTTTAGTTGAGTCAATACACTTCCTTAATTCATTCATCTTCGTTTTAAGCTTGACAAGGGATAGTCTGAATTGTTCCTTTAGGTGAGAGATGATTTCACCTTCTTCTTTGTCTTTGACTTCAGATACCAATGATTCTTTGCTACATTCAATCATTTCCTTAGGTAGAATATCCTTCAAAATTTCCAATTCTATCTTGCAATCCTCAATATGGGAATTCATAACTTCCAGAATTAAGTCTTGATCATAAGATGGTCTAACTGACCATAAAATTGCAATTTTATGCATGCCACTTGTGCTTTGGATAAGTTGCGAAAGTTTTTCTATTGAAAAATCCTCCTCTTCTTCACTTCCCTTTTCAATACCGGAATGATTTTCTAATTGATTTTTAGGCTCTTCATCTGATTCTTCATCTAGAATGTTCATAATTTCCTTTTCTTTCCCTTTTTCTTCCATCTTGGGAACTTTTCTTTTTGGAGGGTTATATGCAATAATCTCCTATCTTCTTTTCTATCCTCTGATAGTACTACCAGAAGGGGAACCGACTTCCATTATCCTTACCAAAGAGGAAATGACTAATCCACATTTTGCAATCACATTTTTTATACAAATTTTCAAATTCCAAATCCCAGCTAGATAGAGTTTTAGAATAAGAGTAGATTTGAGTGCACACTGGTTTATCTGATGTCCATGCTACATTGTTGATTTTTGGCATCAAATTTAGAAAATACATAACCAAACATATAATTAGAGTACCGAACCTGAATGGATACCCTATCTCCTTCAACAATTGAACATTTTGCAACATCTGATCTTTCAAAAATCCACATCTAGGTCAAAGTCTTAAGCTTCAACTATCATCTTATGAGAAATATATACGACACCAATTGATGTGACTCCTTCTCGATTTTGCTAAAAGATCTTATAGGTTATACAATGTGCAATGTACTTTGTAATGGGATTCCTAATTGTTGCAATCATCAGAGCTCTTTGATCTCTGATTACACTAGTTAGGGTTTCAACTTCCTTGTTCCAGATAGATTTCTTTCTAGGAACTTCACCAACTTTGTAAAATCCAGTTAGTCTCTCAATTACCTCATTTGAAATTGAGTAGGGTTTTTCCAAAGTTAGAATATCATCAAGCAATCTGCTCAATAGAAATTTTATGAATTCCGCATTCTCAAAGTATAAAAACTCATTCCACAAATCCAAATTTCCATGCTTGGCTTCACTCAATTGCTTCAATTCATCAGGAAGCAATAAATTTCTCATAGATTTGATCTTTGCATTATTGTATTAATCCAATGTAATTGATTTTTTAATTTTCTCCATTTTATTTTTCGTGTTTAGGGTTCGTGAATACTCACCAAATTATATGAAGATGATTTGAAGTACCTAATGACTTTCAAGATTTGATGATGAATTTGATTTTGTTGCTTCAAAATCCACTTGACGAGTGCTCTCCAACTTCTCTTCGATGAAGTAAAATGAGAAATGACGGCTCAAACTTGAATTTTATAGTTTGCACATGTGCAATAAATGCATTTTCCCTAAGCTTTTTGGAAACTCTATTTTCCCTTACTGTTACAGAAAAAAAAATTGCGAACTGACAAATTTGCCAAATTTCTTTTGCTAAGTTTATCCAAAACTTATGTATACTGAGAGTACATCATCTTGACCATTTTCTACATTCTGGTGCCATCTGTAGATAGGGGAGAATTTTTTTTTTGAAAAGCTCCCCCTAGGCCTATGGCCTTACCAAAAGAATTACCAGAAGCAGGTTCTGGTGTAGAGCCATTTCCATCGCTAGAATCACTTTTATTTACCCATGTCTTCTTCATCTGATCTCTGATATCATCCGTAGTTATTTTCTCTTTTCCTTTATCATTTTTCTCTGCATTTTTGTTCCTATTTACTGGACCTCTTATGTCTATGTTCTTATTCCAACAAAATATAGCAACATGACTATACTTGTTGTTGTTGTAGCACATGATGTTCCTTTGTCCATTCCATTGACTTCTCCTCATCCTGCACTGATTAGAAATATGTCCAAACTTCCCACACGCATAACATTCAACATCTCTTCTTGTCATATTTCTACATTCTATTGATTTATGACCATGCCTTTTGTATTTGTAACACTGACCAAAGAATGATGTATCTTTTGACCTTAAATTACTTCTACACTGAGCAACCATATGACCGAATTTATTACAACCAAAATAATAACCATTAAATCTTTGAGCATTAGGTTGTCTTACCAGATGTCTTCCATTTTTGTTCTATTTGAATTTTTTTTGTCTTTCTCTAGAACTTTCTCCCTTTTCATATCCAAGACCTGTCTTATCATTTCCATCCTTCTATGCTCGAGTCAGTTCATCAAGTTTTACTGAGCTTAGTTTGAAATTTTCTTTGAATTCATTAGCAACAACTAGATAATTCTTGAGAGTAGCAATGAACTTACCAAATTCTTCTTCATTGTTTATGGTTCTTTGAAGTTCACTTTCCAACTGAGTGAATTCCAATTTTATTCTACTACATTCCTCAAATTTCTCTTTCAGAGTCTAAGCAAGATTCTCCCCGTTCTTCTTTCTTTCTTCAAGCTCTTTAGTCATCTTCATTGTCATAGATTCCATCTCATGCTTTAGGTTTGCATTGTCTCTAGCGAGCTTTCCACATTCTTCAGTTATTTCCTTCAAGGTTTGGTTCAAGTGAGAATCATCCATATTTTCACTTTCTTTCTACTAAATTTGGTCACAGATATCTTTCCTTTTCACCTTGGATTTCACTACTTGATCCTTCAATGATTTGATGAATTCCTCAACATCTCTAAGATTTTCTTTCAATTCTTGAATTTCTCCTTTAGACTGATCAAGGTCATCAAGAGCTACCATAAGTTGTTGTTGAAGACTACCAGAGTCCATTACATTTAAGGATCCACCTCAAGTTGCTAAACTTCTTCAAAGGAACTAGCTATGATACCAATTGTTGGACTCAAAGGAACACTCAGAGGGGGGGGTGAATCAATGTTCAACAATTTGTATTCTTCATCCATTCGAAACATAAAGCTATTTCATTATTACATTTTAAAAAAAGATGTATCCATTGAAAGTAAATGTCCATAACAACATGACACACAATTTTTTGTGTGGAAACCCTTTTAGGGGAAAAAACACAGTGGAGATTAATCCACAATTTGAGTACTCAAAATATAATGTTTGTAAAAGGGAATGCACTTGCATTCAGACACACTGCCTAGAGCTCACTGCTCAAAAGAGAAAGGCTTACTACCTACAAAATTTAGATTAATACCATCTGAAGAGGTAAATTGAGATAATAGCATCTGACTATGCCAGGTAACAGTTTCGGTGAGGCTCATAAACTTGATTCTAAATCTGCTATCCAATTCTACATTTCACTCTATACTGCTCTGCTCTGTTCTGACCTTCGCATCAATTCGCACTACTGCGATGCACAATTTTGCACTTCTCACATACACACATACTTGTGTTCGCATCACATTACACACTCCTCCTCTTTAATGACAAAGACCAAACTCATATATATATCCGCGATCAAGGATTTACTCATCCAACAATCGGCTTCATAAGGTATTAGGATATTGTAACTTGTCAGCTAGATCCTCCACAAAAATTTTATGCGCATCCTCCAAAGTCGGTTAAGACAAAGAGAGGACCCAAATAAAGTTATTTGAGCATGACATCTTTTAATTGATTTATCTCATACATCCGCGGATTCTATTTTTGTCGGGTTGGCCTTATGGCATAGATACTTGGCAAATTATTTCATCAAACCTTCTAGATCGCATACCAAACAATGCACACCAAAATAATTCTTTACCAAGGTACCACAAACATCAAAAGACCTTCCATAGAGGTCCACAACTCGAGATACCTATCCGGTAAGGTGACTAGATCACCTTTTAAGCCTTAAACTGAATCTTCTGTGCTTTATCATTTTCTGCTGGTAGGAGTCAAAATAGTGTTGCATATTTGGATGCAAGACTTGAGTTACCAGACCTGGGTTGCCATCAATGACAACACCTACAAGTCAGACTCCTTAGCCATGTGCCAATACAATCAAGGCATTCCATGAGAAAAATGTTCTATGAGGCATTCTGTCAAACAGTTCAGGTGCCTTGTCTATGCTTCCACAATTTTGTATATCCTCCAATCGTGGAATTCTGTCAATGCTTACACATTTTGCCTACATGTCTACCAGGCCAGTTGCAGCTACAACATGTGACAAAATTCCTTTATTGTTTATCCTGCGATGGATGTCTACACCCTGTTCCAAAGCTCCCGTTTTGGCACAAGCTGGGAGGATGCTGGCAAAGGTTGCGGATTATGTCTTTACACCCGTCAATCGCATTTGGTTGACTGTTTCTAAATCCTTTTCAACAAACAAATTTTGTGCATATCCTGCAATCATAGCATTCCATGAGATCACATTTCTTTTATGCATCCGGTCAAACACTTCACCTGCCTTGTCTATGCTTTCACATTTTGCATACACTATCAGCGCATTTCCAACTGTAATATCTGATAACAATCCACCTTCTATCATGCTTTAATGGATGTCCATACCCTGTTCCAAAGCTACCAATTTGGCACAAGCCGAGAGTACGCTGGCAAACAGAAACCAATCGGGTTTGAAACAGCGAGAGAGAGATCTTTGCGAATTTTTTGTAGATATTTGTTCTGATCGTCCTGTTTTATGCGATCAAGCGCTTATGGGGTCTCCACTGAAGTTCCTCTCAGGAACAAAATTTGAATTGGAAACATCGAACATCTGCCAATAGGAAGTGGAAAGGGTTAGAGGGCCCACACCAGCCACCTAAGCGGTCAACGTCTGCTGGTTAAGTCCAGCCGTCAAGAGTGACCTCTTAAATACTAAGATCGTGTATTAGTAATATTTACATAAAACAAATAAAACCCATTATAAAATATACAATTGTATCCTATAAATATTAAATAATCTTTTTAATTATTATTTTTTTCAAACACCAATTACAAGGAAAAATACATGAAGAGGTTCCCTCGTTATTTAAAATGCAATCTCGGATGCACAAATGCGTCCTCAACGCAGGTCAAATCCTATGCCTGCTTCTGTGGTAGAAAATGAAATCAAATGTACAGAAGTTAAAGATCACAAAATATTCCGACTGTCTTTACAAAGATTAGAGCATGGCCTTAACGTCTTCCCAAAGTAACCTTACAAATATGGAAATAGTGTAAAGAAATGGAATAAGTTTTCCACCACCATGCTTTGGAGCTGTCATGTACTACTTGTCATGTTTTTTCTCCTGAACATGGGGTACGGAAAGAGACTAGAAATGATTTGGAGCTGTAATCTACACCAAATCATATTTTTTCAGGAACATGGGGTATTAAGCATAATTGTCTGTTCCTCTTTTTGACACACTGTCTGCTTTTTCTTCGTCTTTTGACATAGGTTATATATTCTTATCTCTACTTGTCCCTGTTACGCAGCATTAGAATAACTTTCTTTTTCTGCTTATACAGTATTCTGATTGACGGCTGCGGGATTGTGTAATAATATAATACGATAGCGGATTGGTGGCTGTTCAGGGCAGCAACATCAAAAAATTACCATGGCAACTGAGTATGGACAGCCCACCGGAGTTATCGATGGCCTCGTGTACGATGCTGCAATACATCGTCAAAGAAGGATTGAGAATTCCCAACTCAAAGCAGCTCTCAACAGTGTTACACCCGGAAGTAGAAATACTCCTCTGCATTTGGCTGCTAGTGCAGGTAATCTAAAATTCATTCAACAGCTCCTCCAACTCAATCCTCCGTTTGTGAAGGCCACCAATGCCCAAGGAAATACTGCGTTGCACTTGGCTGCTCAGGGAGGTTTCTCCAAAGTTGTGGAGAATCTACTCCAATCAAAAGAAAGTGGTGTGGATGTCTGCAACAAGTATAACGAGACGGCTCTGTTCAAAGCTTGCGAAAGTGGTGATTTAGCCACAGTGAAGCAGCTATTGAAAGCATATCCGCCGAGTCTACGCCAAAAAGCAGTGGACGACCGAACCTGTTTAAATGTTACATTAAACAGCGGAGATTCAGGTATTTGGGTTTCTTTTTGCTTATTTATTTCTAATAATATCTCTTACTGTGTGTAGAAATATGTAGTTCAGATCATAAATACAATGCTATTCACGTCCACAGTTTGTATGCATTCTTTGGCATGAGGGTGATTGTAGTTTTAGGTGTTTTTGTCCATTAGATATTGTTTAACTTTTAATAGATCTATTAGGATTTGAATTTAGGATCCTCCCATTTGATATTGGAATTTTCATCACTGAATTACCAGTCATCTTGTTGATCTATTCAGTTTTTATTTGGCCTGGATCACTTTCTACCACTTTATCTTGAATCATATTTCAGGTGTTCTTGGATAGTAGCTTGCCTTGGCAATACTGACTTGGACTCCTATATTATGTTCAACTTTTCATGGATCAGTTAGAAATCAAACTTAAGACCTCTGATTTGCTCTCTGACCTCACTCCCATATGTTCAGCTTTTCAAGGACCAGCTACCATACCATGTTCAACTTTTCATGGATTAGCTAAGAATCAAACTTCCGACCTCTAATTTGCTATCGAACTGTTCTACTATTAAATTACAATCCCTCTTGATGATGGATCCATCTTCGATTCAAATGTAACTCATTTTTCAACATTCTCAACTATTAATATTTAATCTAATATCAGTTTATTCTTTTAGCTAAGAATTTGTTTTATAGAGGAAAATCTCACTAGGCAGTGATTTTGGACAGATCTGCTGAATCATATACTAGCTTTACCAGATGCAAAAGAATTAATCCAAGAAAAGTATAAAGATGACGATACAGCCTTGCATATAGGTGTTGGCAGAAACTATGTGCATATAATAAGGCAGTTAATAAGGTTTGAGCCCCAACTTTGTTATGGTATTAATAAAAACCGAGAAACACCGCTTTGTGTGGCGGCAAAATTAGGGCATTTGGAAGCAGTAAAAGAGTTAATAAAGTGGAAGCCAGAGGCTGTTGAAATACTAACAAGGTGTGGAATGAACGTGCTACACTTAGCTGCCCAAGTTAGTCAAGTGCGAATTGTTGATTACTTGAATAAAACAGTAGGCTTATCAGAGTTGGTCAACCAGCGAGCAAGACTATGCAATTGTCCGGAAGAAGGAGAAGATTCTTTTTCAGACACAGAGTCAATTGACAGTGGAGGAGACACACGTCTGCATATTGCAGTGAGGAACAAAAACTTCCATGTAAGTTTCTTTTCATCCCAAGCTTTTCTTCAGTGTCACTGAAGTTATTTTTCTAGTATCTTCTTCTGGTTTGTGTAGTGTGCAATGCTTTCTGATAATTTTTTAAATTGTTTTTGATTTGTTTAGATGGTTCATTTGAAATCATATTAATTTCTTCAATAGAACTTGATCTTAAATAGACCACCAAAATAAATCAAAACTTACAGTATGCTAACTAAACCAAAATTGTTTGACATTTAAAAAAAATGCAAAACTCCAACTAGTATTTCCTACTTGCTCATTCTTACTGTAGGGAAATGATATATTTACCAACATTTCTTTTACTCCTAAATTTGAATGTGCGTTTGCAGATGGTGACTTCCCTGCTGCGTATACAAGGTATAAACAAGCATGCTCTTAATAAGAAAGGCTTAACGGCCCTGGACATTGCAAGAGAAAGCAGAGAGTACCACGAATCTCACAATATAATTGCAGTGCTGGCTGATTATCCATCCAAGCACAAGCCTTTCCTGTATAGCGCCCCAAAGATGAGCTTACTAAAGTACGAGAATGCCATTAACTTGGTGAACAAAACATATGATGACAGGCGCAACACAGAACTAGTGGTCGGAGTGTTGCTAGCGACAATGTCATTTACGGCTGTCTTCACCATTCCGGGCGGTTTCGAGACGGAGGCAAACAAAGGAGAGTCAGAGAAAATGCTCGGCTCGCCGATTCTGATAGGCTTCGATTCCTTTAAGCTGTTTCTTATTTTTGATTGCCTTGCCTTTTTTCTGTCTCTGTTTGTGGTGCTGATGTGCCAGATGAGTACACCTATTACCACAGGAGATAAGGTGTTGTTCCTTGTTGTCACCAATTTGTTGGTTTGCGCCACCCTTGCCTTTACTGCCTATGGTTGCATGGCTGCCGTGTATGCCATGCTTGCCCACAAGGTTAACACGCTGGCTTGGGTCGTGCTTGGGGTGTGCGCTTTCATCTCCTTCTGTGGTAATTATGCTTTTTTCTATTTAGCTACAAAGTTTTTAGTGAAGATGGCGAGATTCAACCACCTGCGTGGTGTACATCCTTTTTATCCCGACAGTGTGGTGGAGTATGGATGGGTGAAACTAAAAAGCTGGGGACCTCTGGACTTGATGCGCTGGCGCAAAAGTAAATGTCTTGCTCTGCTTTACGATGATCCCATTCTGAAAACTGGGTCTGCTGAAAGCGTTTAGATTTATCTTCTAGATCATATGCTATTCTATAACTTCAAAAGATTGTTTTACAAGTTTCGAAATTTTCTTCTGGTTCTACAGACTAAATTTCTGGAACAGTTTGCTGTATAGAAAAGCGGACACATATTTCTGAGTGATTATTGGAATGGGAATAATTCCGTCTTTGAAGAGGACTAGCAAATTGAACTTTTTCACCGTCCGATGCTGATAATGGAATAATGTATACTTTATATTTTATCTTTTAAATGATCTCATATTTTTATGTTAGGGCAGAGGGATCCGTAGTAGTACGGGCTAATTTTGCAAGTATGGAATATTATAGGATCTCTTTTTTCAGACCTCTTAGGTATCACAATTATGATTTTGGACTTATATGTTTTGAGTTCTTGTTTATAAAGAAAACCAATGTTCATGGAGTCGGATATAATTCTGTTATGGTATAAATTTGATGATTGATAATATATATATATATATATATATTAATTAGTGAAAGAAGTTTTAATTTAGATGTGTTCTTTTAATATTAATGAGTTTAAAGAAGTATTAATTTAGATTTGTTTTTTAATATTAATGAGTTATAAGAAAATAATTTGAAGATGGTTAGAAATTTCAAATTTCAAATTTATTTTTAAATGTGAAGATATATTTTAAAATTTATATATAAATTACATATATAGAAAAAAAATTGATAGTTGTTTATAATATAATTAAAATCTCCCTTTTCATATAGTATGCATTTTTAATACTTATTTACATTTAAAAAAAATATATCTCAAATATACCCATCCATTTAACATCAAATTTAAGCCTTGAACATTCTATAAGCTATTAAGTTTAGGTTGAGCATATTTTTTGGTTGTGGTTGAAATATTTGACTACTAAATCAAATATGTACCATAATAATTATTTGGTATACTACTATAATATTATTTTCTAATTGCATTTCTAATTCAACTTGTTGAAAGTTAGATATGTAAATCTTTTGACATTTGCATGGTATATTTAGTATCTAGATTTTTTTTTTTTTCCATACTTATTTTCTTATCTTTTTAATTTAAAAATATTTTTCTATTTCATTGGGATTATTTTTTGTAAGATTTAAATCTTATTTATTTTCTTTGGTGTTATTCTTTTGAATTGATGTTCATATTTTGCATTTAAGTATTAACCTTTCAACATTAGCTATTATTAGATAATTAAATTATCACTTAATATATTATAAAACTATATGGACCATTGTTTGTATCTTGGTATAAATAGATATTATATTAGGTGTTTGTATATTCTATTTTATGTGTTTTTTATTGCTATAAATCAAGGAGTTTGATTCACTTTCAAAGAAATTTTGTACATTTTTCCTTATTAAATAAATTTCAAAGGCGATTTTTAGCATCTTACTTGTCTTCTATTTACAAGTGAAGAGTTTTAGATTTTGCAAGAAGTGAGAACCAAGCTAGGAATTGATGTTAGTCATAGATCACACATAAATCTAATTGACAAATGATTGAAGATAAAAAAGTGGAATGGAGAGAGAATCTTGAAAGAGAGAAAATAAGAGACAACTATAAGAGAATTTTGAGAATGGTCACTTTACTCTTACTAAACTAGTTGAGGTGAGAGGAGAGTGTTGTATATATATATATATATATAAATAGGAAAATACATCTAAGAGGTGTATTAGCTCCAACTATCCATAATACCTATGAGAGTTTTTACCTACTTGGTAAATGCCAAAACATGTGGCATAACATACTTATATAGAGACAAACTAATGGTTATTTGAGGTGACATAAAAATCCAAAAGAGCATGTGAAACTCAACTTCCCATGTGTGGGAGAGAGTGTCACATGTAACTGATGGATTATGCCACATATTAACCAAGTATAATTGATCTAAGAAATCTTAATAAAAATTTATGGGAAAATGAAATATCCACTAACACAAGCAAAATAAAAAACCTGCACTAATAAAGATGAATAATAATTAAGAATATAGTTGGTATTAGTTTTCCACGGTCCATTAATAAGAATAGTAAACTTGTGGATAAAACTGTGTATATTTTTTGTTCGACATTTCAGATCACACTCAGTGACGAGAATGAGAGAATAGATTGTAGAAATAGCTTAAAAATTTATTTCTGCAATCTATTCTCTCATTCTCCTCTTCCCGATGATGGATCACTAAGTGTGATCTAAAACGTCGAAAAAAATATACACAGTTTTATCCAAAAGTTTACTATTCTAATTAAGAATATTTTAATTAAAAACATACATTTAAGTAAAGTGTCTAGAGATAGTAATCCCCAACAAATTCAAGTTTGTGAAATAGATCTACCATAGTCTAATACATTCAAACATAATTCTAAAATTCTAAAATCAAATTTCAAATACATCGTACAATAAATATCCTTCATTAACAATTCAAAATCATTAAATAACTCTACAATATATAAACTTAAATATAAATCCATTTTAGTTTAAACCTACTTTTATTATTAATTTTTTTTGACAAGTAAGATTGAGAATTGTATTGATATCATAAAAAGGGTTACATTTCTGCCAAATTGGCATTTGCAGTAGAGACCCTACTCCCATTACATAGTACTCCTAGACCCTATAATCGACTGTTCTAGATATATACCCATACAAAATGCAGCTGTAGGTACCTGAGCTGACAAAGATTTTTAATTTGGTACCGATAGTGATTGACTACAAATGATTGAAAGGAAAGAGGTGATAGACCAAATACCAAACATTTAACCACCGCCATACATACGCATTGACACAGGGTAACTAAGATCATACTTTCACAAAGACATCGGATTGAATCATTAATTGACCATAGCAAACCATTTTATGCATACCCATCAATGACAAAAGAAAAATGGACATAGATTAAATAGAGGACTCAGTCATTACCTTTCCTGTTTCTTGATGAAACCGTGCTCCTCCGTAAAATCTCTGAATTTTGGGACCTAATTGAAATCCTGCACTGGCGTGATTTGAAGTAATTTCTGTAGAAAGTTAACACCCACCAATGTTAACCTCCTCTGCTCGATTAGCGTGAAGCCCTTCAAGTCAAGGATGAATGAATTGTACTTTACCACTTCTCCCGGGATTTCCATAGCCAACATGTCATGAGATTGTGGGGTCCCTATTCCCAGCATTGCAGCAGCCAAAATTTCCTACAAACTCCCCAACAAGTCTTCTTTGAAAAAATTTCATGTAATTCTTTCTGCCATAGCTAAAAACCTAGATACAATGTTAGTATATTCCATGTGATAGAGCTCACCCTCAGTTACGAATGCCTTGCCCAGAATTACTTTTATTACTACGATTGACAAGAAGTCAGCTTCAGGCATTATCTATTTGAGGCGCTGA
>CM021100.1:332235191-332246972 GCA_007115665.2 Sequoiadendron giganteum
GGGGAGGGAGGGAGGGAGAGATAGGTAGGTATAGATAGTAGATAGAGATACATATATATTAAAGGAGAGGGATGAGAGATAGAAAAATGTAGAGAGGGAAGGAGGGAGGGAGATAGATATTGGAGAGGGAAGGAGAGAGAGATGAGCATGTAGAGACATAGTTCTTGAGCTCAAGGAAGATATTGTTAGATAAAGGGATGGAGATAGTGTGAGAGAGAGAGGTCTAGAGAATAAGAGATGAAAATGAGTGAGATAGATGAAATTCGACCTCCTAAGTACTAAAATTTGACCTCTTGATTACTGAAATTTGACATGTTGATTACTGAAATTTGACTAAGTCTAAAATTTTTAAGATCTTCCATAAACTAGAATTTGCATTATAAATCTTAGAGATCTGAAACCACTCTCAAACATCCTACATACATATACATGAAATATAACTTAAAGTATAAGAAAGTAAATTTCCATATGTAAATGTCAACTTATACTTAAATTTTTATTTCATGTATATAGTTTCCCTGACAGAGAAAGCAAAAATCTAGTTAAGGTTTTGATCCATGGCTTCTATTGTAAATGCCTTCATTTTTGGTCAAAAACCAGCATGTGCTAGGTTTAGGATAATTTTTACACATTCATCAGAATGTGAAACAAATTAAGTTTTTCGAAACTAGACTCCATTCTACACATGATGAAAAAGAAAATCAATTTTCAATTAGTTTGCAAAAAATTTGGGGGGGAGCACGCTCAAATTTTAGCTTTTCAGGATGTGTCCACTTTGAAAATTCATAAAATATCATATATTCATTAAAAAAATTATTCGAAAGATCAAGGATAAAGTACATGGTGTTAGATAATTTCTCACTATTGGGATTTTTGAAATTCTAAAAAAAAGTTAACCAAAAAGGGGGGAGCCCTCAGGCGCTATGCTATTTTTTTGATAAAACTAGGACCTGTTTTGGGCCCCCCCTTTTTGAGACCCTTAATCTTCATTAATTTCAAAAAAAAATAGTAGCTTAGAAACTAGACTCGGAGCACTTCAACTTTTGTTCTTGCCGCACTTTGAAATTTTGAGCGTAACTATCTTCATTTTCTCGTAGAAATCAGATTTTCCTGATTTCAGAACGAAAAAAAAGTGGCATCTTAAGAGCCAAAATTGTGTCATAGATTGGTGCACTTACCCTAACAAAAGATAAATCTTTTAGCCAATGATTGTTGATTTAAAACAGCGATGTAAAATCAATAAATGAAATTGTGCCACGTCTTGACACATCACTCGTTCATCGCATTTGACTATTGCACCATGTCAATTGTTCCTTGTGGTCCTTCCACCACACCACCACTAGTCATCCAAAAGACCCCCGAGGTATGGTGGTGTACCATGCTACCACTAGTCATCCAAAAGACCCCCGTGGTATGGCGGTATACAATGCTACTGCTCGACAGGTGTGAAGCCTTCATTGTATGCCGGTATACACCACATTACAACATCTCAAATTGAAGACACCCCCAGTATGGTGGTACCACTACCAGAAAACCATAGGACCCTCGAAGAAAGATGGTTCCTCGCGCTACCACCAGGTAGTATGAAGTCTCTCGCGGTATGGCGGTACCCCGCGCTACCACTAGATAGTTAAGAGACCTCCAAGGTATGGAGATATACCGCTCTACCGTATCTCTTCCACAAACACCTAGCGGTATGGAGGTAAAGGAATGAACATAAAGGGGAAATTCACCAATTCCTTTAACAGAGGTTCAAGCTAGCAAGTTGAGGCACATTTTCCAAAAAGCTCCCACTTGATGAAGACTTACTGGCTTCCTCCAAACTCAAAATTAATGAAGATCATAGGCCCCAAGGCCCATCGAACTGGCATACCACTTGTACTTGTCTATGCTCAGGGGCTTGTTCAATGCATCAATGACATTCTTCAAAGTATCCACCTTTTCCAGATTAACCTTTCCATCATCTACCATATCACGAACGAAATGATATTATACATCAATGTGCTTCATTTTTGCATGGAACATAGGATTTTTTGCCAAATAAATAGCACTCTGACTATCACAGCAAATCATAATATTCCTTGTATTAAACCTGATATCTGAACATAAATGCCTAAGCCAAACGGCTTCTTTTTAGACATGTGTTGCTGCCATATAATCTCCCTCAGTAGTAGATAAAGTGACTACAGCCTGCCACTTCCTCATCCAACTCACTGCTCCACCAAATAACATGAAGATGTATCCATTGGTGGATCTTCTACTGTCTTGATGTCCCATTCCCAATCAGAATCCACATACCCATGAATGCTAAGAGATATTTGTGATCTTTTCGAGTTTCCATGATAACACAAAGAAAAATTTGAGGTACCTTTCAAATATTTGAGAACCTTCTTCACAACATCCCAATGTAGCCTTCCTAGGTTAGCCATAAACTAAATAAGAACTCCCACTACTTGGACAATTTATGGCCTAGTACAGATAATTGCATCCATTAAACTACCAAAAACACTTGCATACGGTACCCTGGTCATGTCCTACATCTCAGCAGAAGACTTCGGACAGTCTTCAACAGACAACTTCATTCCTTGTAACACGGGAACAACTAGTTTCTTGCAATAAGTCATTCCAAATCTCTCAAGGATAGTATTGATAGACATACTCTAGCTGAGCCAAAGCTTTCCACTTCCTCTATCCCTTTTTTTTCCATCCCCAGAATATACCTTGTTGCACACAGATCTTTCATTTCAAACTTTGCAGACAACTAAGACTTAAGATCATAAATCATAGTCTTACTATTTCCTATGAACAACATACCATCCACGTACAGGGTAATAGTAAGCACATGATCACTTTCAATTTTGTAATACACACAATGATCAGATTTTGATCTCACAAATCCCAATGACAACACAAAGGTGTCAAAATTCTGGTACCACATTCTAGGCGATTGTTTCAAACCATACAGAGATTTCTTTAACTTGCAAGCTAGGATTTCTTTACCCTTTTTCAATGAAGTGCTCAGGCTAGGACATATAAATTTCTTCTTCCAGTTCTCCATGGAGAAACATTGTCTTAACATTCATCTACGCGATCTCTAATTTGAATATGTGGTTGCAAGTGACAAAATTAATCTGATAGATGTCAGCTTAGCTACAAGAGAATATATTTCTCCATCATAAATTCCATCTACCTAGGAATATCCCTTTGCAACCAACCTCGCATTATACTTTTCAACACTGCCATCCAGACCTATTTCCCTTTTAAATACCCATTTGCAACCCACAGGCTTCCTACCTTCAGGCAATGGGACCAAGTCCCAAGTATCATTTTTCTTTAATGATATCATTTCTTCTTTCATGGCTTCCAACCAGGAATCTGAATCAGACATTTTAGTTTCCTCTTTTATAGTCCTAGGCTCATCAGTGCTAGTAATCAAAGCGTAGGCACAGTTCAAATCCAACATAGAAAATCCATACCTATCAGGTTGTTTCTTCTCACGTGTCTACCTCCTCATGGGATGAGGTTGAGGTTGTGGTTCTTCTTCTTCAAAACTCTCAAAGCTGCTTGAACTCTCCTTAGTTTTAGGTACATTATGTAGTTCCTCTTTTTCTGGAGTTCGAGGAATTTCAACTACATCATTCTTCTTTTCCCTTTTATCTGTCTCTAACCGTGGATCAGCTACTAAAAGCTTTAGGTCACAAAATATTACACTTATTTTGTACAAAACTTTCTCAGTATCAGGATTCTAAAGTTTGTATCCTTTCACACCAACACCATAGCCAATGAAGATACATTTAATAGCCTTGTTCTCCAATTTTGATATTTTCTCATTCAAAACATATGCATATGCCTCACATCCAACGACATGAATATGTCTCAAAGAGGGATTCTTACTAGACCACGCTTCCAAAGGTGTTTTATCAACAAGAGTTGAACAAGGTGAATGGTTTACCAAGTAACATGTTATAGCCACAACCTCAGCCCAGAACTTCTTCTTTAGACTAGGACTGCTCAACATACTCCTCACTCTTTCCACTAGCGTCTTGTTTAACCTTTCAACAACTCCATTCTGTTGTGGAGTATAAGGCATAGTTTTATGCTTTTTAATCCCATGGTATTTGCAGTACCTTTCAAAATTTGCAGAACAAAACTCACCACCATTATCCATCCTCAAGCATTTAATTTTCCTTCTTGTTTGATTCTCTACCAAGTTTTTAAATTCTTTACAATGACTGAACACTTCTAATTTACTCTTAAGAAAGTATACAAATGCCCTTCTCGAATAATCATCAATAAAAGAAACATAATATCTAGACTTCAATAATGAAGGAACATTCACTAGACCAAATACATCAGAATGAACATAATCCAGTACACCAGAAGATTTATGAGGACTCGAATAAATTGAAACATGATGTTGCTTTCCATAAATGCAATGTTCACAAAAATTGAACTCAAGGTTGCAATCAACAAGCCCTTCAATAAGATTTTTATTTTTTAGGGTTTTTAAACCTTTCTCACCTATGTGACCAAATCTATGATGCCATAGCATGGTCTTCTCTATTGGGAGTTTCACCTCCAAGGAATTTGCACCTAGCAGAGCTCCATCCTCCTTCTCTACACAAGAATTTTTTCTTGAATTTACAGAGATGTTACATTGAAAAAGATGTGCATCCAGCTTGTACAAAGTTCCTATGTGTACCCCCTTAGCCAACACCATTGCACCTCTATTCATCTTACAACTTTCACTCGAGAAAAATACTTGCACGCCAACATCATTCAACTTACTAAACAAAAGTAGGTTATGATCCAAACCTAGTATGTGTAGTACATCACCAATCCCTTTGATTCTTCTTCTTCTTCTTCAAAACTCTCAGAGCTTCTTGAACTCTCCTCAGTTTCAGGTACATTATGTAGTTCCTCTTTTTCTAGAGTTTGAGGAATTTTAACTACATCATTATTGTTTTCCCTTTTATCTGTCTCTAACTGCGAATCAGCTACTAAAGGCTTCAGCTCACAAAATATTACACTTTTGTTGTACAAAACCTTCTCAGTATCAGGATTCCAAAGCTTGTATCCTTTCACACCAACACCATAGCCAATGAAGATATATTTAACAACCTTGTTCTCCAACTTTGATCTTTTCTCATTCAGCACATATGCATATGCCTCACAGCCAACGACATGAATATGTCTCAGAGAGGTATTCTTACTAGACCATGCTTCCAAAGGTGTTTTATCAACAAGAGTCGAACAAGGTAAATGGTTTACCAAGTAACATTTTGTAGCCACAGCCTTAGCCCGGAACTTCTACTTTAGACTAGCACTTCTCAACATACTCCTCTCTCTTTCCATTAGCGTCTTGTTTAACCTTTCAACAACTCCATTCTGTTGTGGAGTATAAGGAATATTTTTATGCCTTTTAATCCCATGGTCTTTGTAGTACCTTTCAAAATCTGCAGAACAAAACTCACCGCCATTATCCGTCCTCAAGCATTTGATTTTCCTTCTTGTTTGATTCTCTACCAAGTTTTTAAATTATTTACAATGACTGAACACTTCTGATTTACTCTTAAGAAAGTATACAAATGTCCTTCTCGAATAATCATCATTAAAAGAAACATAATATCTAGGCTTCAATAATGAAGGAAAATTCACTAGACCAAATACATCAGAATGAACATAATCTAGTACAACAGAAGATTTATGAGGACTCAAATAAAGTGAAACATGATGTTGCTTTCCATAAATGCAATGCTCACAAAAATTGAACTCAAGGTTGCAATCAATAAGCCCTTCAACAAGATTTTTATTTTTTAGGGTTTTTAAACCTTTCTCACCTATGTGACCGAGTCTATGATGCCACAACATGGTCTTCTCTGCTGGGAGTTTCACCTCCAAGGAATTTGCACCCAAAAGAGCTCCATCCTCCTTCTCTACACAAGCAACTTTGCTTGAATTTACAGAGACGTTACATTGAATAGGACATGCATCGAGCTTGTACAAAGTGCCTATGTGTACCCGCTTAGCCAACACCATTGCACCTCTAGTCATCTTACAACTTTCACTTGAGAAACAAACTTTCACGACAACATCATTCAACTTACTAAACGAAAGTAGGTTATGAGCCAAACCTAGTATGTGTAATACATCACCAATCCCTTTGATTCTTTCATGAGGGAATTGGATTTTGACTCTTCCATAGCCAACAATCTCTAGAGTTCAATCACTTGTCAGGTGCACCTTTCCACCATCATACTTTTCGTACTTAGTGAACCAATCTATGTGAGATTTTATGTGAAAAGATCACTTGATTCAATCAGCCAGACATCATTTGATGCCTGAGTCACCAAGGCTACAATGAAGGCATCTACATCACTCTAAGAAGAGTCATTGTCTGAAGATTTATTCTTCTTCTTTTTCTCCTCCTTATAATCCTTTCAGATATGACCAGATTGCCCATAGTTCCAGCATTTGACCTTGGAATTTTTACCAGGATACTTTGATCTCCCTTCAGATTTGGATTTAGACTTCTTGTCCTTCTTCTTTCCTCTCTCCTTTGATCTAGCCCAAACAGAAAGAGCCTCTTTGGCCATCTCAGAATACTTCCTTTGCATTTCTTCTAATAGCAGCGAGGCAACCACGTCTTCCATCTTGAAATTAGTTGTTGTACTTCCAATAGCCATTACCAGATGGTCCCAAGTGTCGGGTCAAGAGCATAACAAAATCATGCAACGATCCTCCTCCTCTATCTTCACACCTACATATGCCAAATGAGCAACAATCATATTAAATGAATTCAGATGGTCTACAATGGATGCACCTTATTCCATCTTCAAGGAGTACAACTTCTTCCTCAGGAATAACTTATTCACCAGAGACTTTCCCTGATAAATTTCACCAAGTTTCTTCCATAATTAAGTTGTATTCTTCTCCTCATGGACGTTCAGGAGTACAGAATCGGCCAGACAAAGTCTTACCAACCCTCTAGATTTTCTATCTATGAGGTCCCAATATTCTTGTTTCATAATTTTTGGCATAGTTTCAGACACAGCAATCTAGAGGTCTCTATCCACCAACAAGTCTTCCATTTTGAGTTTCCACAACTCAAAATTTCCGCCATTAAATTTTTCAATTTCTACTCTACCTGATGTACTTGCCATCTCAAACAGTAAACTAAGAAATCGATTCTTCCTTTGCAAGACTCCCACCGAAAACAGGATTAGCAAAAAAAACCAGCCCTATTCACAAGGATAACACAACTGGCTAGGCTTTGATACCACTTGTAAGGAAAGTGACAATGTGGAAAATTCCTTCCTAATGCAAAATCCTCAAAAGAGAAGTGCTAAAGAAACCACATTTAACAATTTCTATACATTTGAGATGCACATTCACAGAACAACATGAGAGACAAAAATAAATCACACACACAAAGATAACACCAGATATACATGGGAAAACCATTACAGGAGAAAAAACCACCACACCAAGTAAAGTCACTTTGTATTATAGTAAATCAATTACATACAGAGTTATAGACTTCACTCTCAGATGTTAGCTCATAGCAGCATCCCCTTGGTTGACCTCCAATCACAGACTTTAGTTCATTACATACACTCACTATTACAATTCTTGTAAAGCATACAATGAATTCTCTCTCACTCTCCAACAACCATTAGAGTATATTTATAATTACTTCACCAACAAGCTTCCTTCATCTCAAGTTACACACACTGCTCTACAACACACATCGGGTTGCCCAGCATTGAATTTTGGTTACAAAGAATATTACTATTTTTGCACTCTGTCAACCCCGAAGTCAAAATATGCATTTAATGCAAATATATCGCTAACAAAAGATAAAACTTTTAGCCAATAATTGTTGATTTACAATAGTGATGTAAAATCAACAAATGAAATTGTGCTGCATGTTGACACATCACTTGTTCATCACATTTGACTATTGCACCAAACTGTCAATTTTTCCTTGTGGTCCTTCCACTGTGCCACTGCTAGTCATCCAAAAGACCCCCGAGCTATGGCAGTGTACTGCGCTACCGCTAGTCATCTAGAAGACCCCCAAGGTATGGCAGTATACTATGCTACCGCTCAACAAGTGTGAAGCCTTCATGGTATGGCGATATACACCGCATTACCACATCTTAGCTTGAAGACACCTGCGGTATGGTGGTACCACCGCCTGACAACCAAAGAACCCTCAAATAAATATGGTGCCCCTTACTACTGTTGTGAACCACTAAACCTGCAATTGCACAAAAACAACAAACAAATCAAGATGTTAGATCATATGCAAGCAAGAATGAAGGATTCCCCATGAAATCCATTCACTAAAACTTAAACTAGGAAAATGAAGAACAAAATATAAAAATGCAAGTAAATCCTAATTAAGCAAGTAAACTTGTGATCCCATGGGGGAATCGGTGCCAATTGATGTGTCAAAATTGGCCCTTTCCCAAATCCTAAATTACAATGTTGATGATGTCGATTGATCAAATCTCCATGATGAGATTTTGAGCATAACCTAGCTATGGAATTGTGGAAAATGATGAATATATGGAATGATGTGCACAAAATTGGCTCTCAATGTCAAGAGAGTAACTTTGCATGAGATTGTGGATGTTATAATGAAGAGAGAAGCCTCCCATTTATACATTTCAATTTGGAAGGAAGAGCAAGTTTGGGCAATGTGGGACTAACTTTCACCCAATGGTTGAATGCCACTTGTCACCATGTGAATGGTTGATGGTTGTGCACATTTTGACCAAAGTGCCAATAAATGCAATTAGATGGAATTTGAAATTGAGGAAATGACATGTGAGAGGGAAAAAGGAATGAAATAAATGCCACTTGGCTCATTGCACAAGGACATGTAAGAGGAGTGAATGCTTTGTTGGAAATACCCATCCACTTGGACTTTTTAAATTCAAACTTGAGAGAATATTCCCTTTTTATGCCATGTGAGGGAAAATAGGGATTTAATAAATAAATTAAATCTATTTTCATGTGCAAGTTGCATTCTCTAGAGGATTTTAGTGATGGAGATTAACTTAATCAATATTTTAATTAATTTAATTAGAGATTAGATGATTTGACAATTTTGACTCAAATTTATGAGTTGATTTAAATCAATAATTGAGAAGAAAAGGATTAATTAAATAAATGATTTGATTTATTTAACTAAAGAGGATAGTGTTAGATTAAATTAAATAGGGTTTAATTAATTCAATTTAATGAGAAGACTTTAGAGACTTTAATCAAATAAAATAATTTATTTGATTAAATAGAGACATAAGGTTAATTAAATTAAATTGATTAATTTAATCGATAGAGGAGAAATACTTAATCAAATAAATAATGATTTATTAAATTAAGAGACAAAAGATGATGAAAAGTTGAGAGTATGATTTAGGAGGAAATGTCATTAGTAATCAGGATCAAGTGTGCCGAACCAAATTGTACATTTTCCATGTCTATATTTTGCCCCTCTTTGAAGCAATGTACTTGTTGCATTGATTCAAAGAATAAACTGTTGTGATCAAAGTTCAAAATTTTCTCCATTTTTCAGATGCCCCACTACTGCCCTAGCAGAAAGATATTGCTGGTATATTGCCCCCCCTTGAGAGATCAGATGAAAAAATTGATTTTTTCAATGATCTCGCGAAAAAAGAGGACAACGTACCTAATAGGTTAAAAATGCCTCAGAATGCCAAAAAATGCATTAAAATGCCAAAAAGATGCATAGTGGCCCTCGATTGGACAAAAATGGGATCGAGGGACCAAAACGTCAGTTAGATGGCCAAATTAGGTCAAAAAACCATAATTTTTAGGCTTAAATAGACATTGAGAGGTCAATTTCAATACATTTGCAATCTTAGCCCTTTGAAAAATTCACACTTTTGAGCTTTGAGTCTTGGTCGAAATGGCACAACGACAGCTGCCCAGGCACGTGTCGAAGAGAGTACGAGTGCACCAATGGCCTGTCGGCATAGGACCCATGGTATGTACCCTTATCCGAATTTCATTTTTTTCGTTTTACATGCGGGTATGTGCAGGATCATGATGGGCCAAAAAGTGGTGATATGTAAGCCATATGATGGTCCATGTGGCTGACGAATTTTTTTTACCCAAAATTGATGAGATGAAAAGGGTTTTTAGAGGAGATTCTCAGCTTTCCACCAATATAAATTATGTTTTACTTTGAATTTAATAAAAAATTATTATTCATTTTCTATTAGAATTACGAATAAAGTCCTGATTGATAGGTTGATTGAAAAACATCTATAACTTTCAAATGCTATCACATTTTTTGAATCTGAAACATGCGTCACATTCTATGCTTCACATACTATAGAATTAAAAAATAAAAAATTGAATTTCATGAATTTTTGACCAAGTTAAGGTGGTTAGACAAACGAGCTTTTATATTTTTTAAAATTTGTAATAAAAAATTCATAATTAATTATTTACTTGGAAAAAAATTAAAAAAAATATGCATCACATCAGGACATGAGTCCTCTACTTATATCTAAAATCTTATAAAAAAATATTATCATTTTATTGTGGTTAGGATGGTCAAACAAACACCTACTTCTTATTTTTACCCTGAAATTTAAATACTACTGCATTGAAATTTAAAATTTTCACCAAATAGATATTTTTTTTAAAATAAAGGTCTAGTAGTTTAGAAACTACATTCAAATTTTTACGTCAAGTTGTCTAACTCTGATTTTTTTCTTTTTATCGCCACTTAAGGCCTTGTTTTTTCCATGATGATCCTACACATACCCGTGCATTAAATAGGGTCAAAGTCAGTTTTAAGTTGAGCGGTGCTATATAGCGCCACTGAAAATGCTTTGTCAACACCGCACGGTCCTATATTGGACCACATATGCAAATAGTGTCATGTGTCTCAGTTTGGAAATTAGGGTTTGCCAGTCAAACTCTACTGCATGTGAAAATTCATCTGCGCGAGGCAATTAGGGATTTAAAGTTTCACCACAAAGTCGACCGCATATGTGAATAGCGTCGCACGACCCACTTTGGATCTTAGAATTTTGCAAACTCTGCCATGGCGGTGCAGTTTGGAACTTTCCAAACTGCGTCGCATTTGTTGTTTTGGATGCGAAAACTTAGCGCGAGATGCATATTTTTTTCCTTTTACGGGACCTTAATGCGATGGCTACCCTTGTGCAGGAGGAGCTTGATGTACTTCATTCATGGGAGCACTAATGGTCGGTGCTCCACAGATTGCAGGGCATGCATGAGTTGGTTTAGGAGCAGCTTGGTGTCCTTGGTCTTTGGTATATTATGTACGTCCCTCCTGTTCAAGGGCAATTGGGCATGATGACAGCCTTGGCCGAGTGGTGGCACAGTGAGACCTCCTCTTTCCACCTTCCTACCAGTGAGGCTACCATTACCCTCAAGGATGTCTGGCACATCCTCTAATTACCTATCCATGGGGCCAGAGTCATCTACAATCCAAATTTCGGTAGGGAGGCTTGCTATGGTGTTATGGAGCTTGATGAGATTCACTTCTCCGATGGGTAGATCGACTTGGAGAGATACCATGGCAGCATACCCATTTATAGGTTGGTCATTGTCGCTATCATTTCAGGCCTTGTGGCACTCGATCGGTGGGGCCGATACTTTAGTCTCGGTTGGGGACTTGCATGGGAGCAGATGGTCCACCACAAGGAGTGCTTTGCTTAGGGACCAGTACTGCTGGCCTCTTTATACAAGGATCTTCATGAGTTTTCATAC
>CM021100.1:332247072-332300955 GCA_007115665.2 Sequoiadendron giganteum
TTTCAATAATTTATTTTGAAAAAAGCCTCAATGGCTGATTTCTGAGCACTGACTCAAGGAGCACCAACCCCTCTATTTAGAGAAACCAATCTCAAGGAGCACCAACCCCTTTCCTGATATCCAATAGAATGTACAATAGTACACAGGATCTCTCTATTTCAATTGATTTTTGTCAAGTGCCTCTTGACAGACAAAGCATAGAATTTTCAAGAGTCAAAATTGACTCTTCAGAATTCCATACCTTATCTAATCTCGATACAGCTTGAGGAAAATATTAACACAGTCACAATACAATCTCATCAAACTATATTACAATGATACATCTATTCTTTCTTTTCTCACTGTTTTATTTTCAACCTTTTTCCATACAGAAACTACAAATCTGACTACACACTATGTTTTCCAATTTTTTGCATTTGAAAACCAGAATTGACTTTCACATCTCTAAATAGTAATACACTTGTTTCAAGTTTTTTTTTCCTATCATGATCGAACCCTAATCTCACTGTTTTTCACTTTTTATAGAAAACATCATTACATATTGAAAGTGTTACCACTGTTGCTTGAATTTCACTTTTCTAGAAAGTTATACAAGGTTGATTTCAGGTTACATAATAACTGTCAAGTAACAATTTTGATGTTGCAGTGATCACAAAAGGAATATTCTTTCTTTCTATTGAGGATAGAACAGCAATGTCCAAGAATAGAGGTATGACAGAGTATATCTTCACTAGAAGCCTGCACATGCAATGCTTTCACAAAAGCAGTGAAACTCATCATTTAAAACAGAAAATGATAACCATTTTACCTTGATAGACCAGCAATGCAACTGAAGTATATTTAGCAAATGAAACCTCTTTCAGATTATACCCACAAGTAGTAATGAAGAGTGCATATTCCATAAGAATTTTGACAAATAAGCTACTACGAAAATGAAGTAACTGAAACCCCAACCAGCATGGAACCGAAAGCTATTAATCATGCACTATAATAGTTACCCACAATTTCAAGTGAGGCTGATAGAATATTCCATGAACTATATCCATTATAGTGGTTGCACTTCTTAATAAACTGAAACCACTATGAAGTGCGACTGAAATAACTTCACAAGAACCATTATCCATGAACCCAAATAAACAACTGAAGAGATTTGATGACATTATTATTACCCACAACCAAAAATCATAATTCCTTTAAAAAATAGTCATAATAACCTTTAAAAGAAATTTGCAGACACGTTTTTGTTTTTAAGAATAAACATTTCAGACTTTTCTCTAAAAAGAAATTGACGTTTTTCATTTTTTTGTTTACAAAAACAGAGATTGATTTAGCACATACTCATCTTGCTTGTCTAGAAGTGGATCTACAAACTAGTCAATAGAAGAATACCTGACAGTAATGAGGTTGTTTTCAAAAGAAGATTACCAATCCTGCAAAGGAGAAAAATGACCACACTGCCTTCCAAAAATGTGCCTATACCCAATGGCTGGAAACTGACACACAGAGCGACCATTGTGATGGTCTCGTGACTGCTCCCAATTGATGTCCAAGAGAAAAAAATGCTAGGGATAACAAAGAAACGGCCAAGAGAAATGATCCATGGTGGCGGCCAATAGGGTTCCAATAAAAAACGTGAAGCAGAAAAACATTTGCCCTAACCTTCCACATAAAAAAAAAACCTAGTTCCTTTGCAAAAATGGATAAGCATTTGAATTCCGAAAGGATAGAAAGTGATAAGTCAAACTTATAATGCTAAATGAAATCCGTGGCCAAATTAAGGGTAGACATGCCAACCAAATCATTTCCTGAATATAAACAAAGCATGTGAAATGTCGATTCAAATAATGACAAGCATTATTTCATGTGAAGGCGTCGAGAAACATAAGACTTTATGTTCCCAAATAGCCAAGGCAAAGTCACTTCCATGGTGACATTAAAATGATTAACTTAATTCATTTACCAGCTTTTGGCCTTAAGGCTTGAAGAAAATGTCAACCAAATGACCCAAAACAAATACAAATACAAATAGAAGATCGAATAGAGTGCCTTTACCAAAGGTCTAGTGCCACCTTCATATGTTCTATGCAATATAATTTTCAATGTAACATACATTCCAATGCCTTCTGAAGATTAATGAAGGCTAACTTCATGTAAAGTTCAGAATGTCATTAACACAATAATGATTAACCCCTTATAATATGCCAGACCTTGAATACCGTCTGCAGAAGAATGAACTTAGAGATATTATTTTTCAAAGACAAAATGCAATATTATGTGCCATTTCCATATGAAGTCCAAAAACTTATAATGAATAGAGAAGTCTAAATTTTCATGATGAACTCACAATGCCATTCCACTTACCTTTAATCTTGATTATATTGAGAACCAAGTTGCATCTTATAAACCATTAACAATTTCAAGATGCAAGAGCCTGATCAAACCACACTGTAACAACCTGCAGAAAACTGATTCATGCCAAGGACAAAATAATTGAGATCATCACTGAAAAATAATTTGTTCAAACCAGAAACATAGAACCTGTTCAATGAAACAAGGAGCCAATAACCAGAGTGCCTTAACTGAGATCTGGACATTGAGTTAAATGATCATTAACACCATATAATAAAATCAGTGAAGTAAATGTGCCAATCAAAAAATGGATCAACTAAGAAGATAACCATCAAGATGCCAGAGAATCATCAAGTGACATCAAGGAAAAAAATAGCACAAGAGGGATTCAACAAACTCCCCCTTTTTCCTTCATGGCAAAACTAAGCCACCAAACCAAAGATAATGAACTGTAACTGAATGCTCAAAATTCTCCCCCTTTTTGACACAAGGATAAAGGGAGACCAACAAAGATAAACCAGAACCAACTATGACATGCCATCAAAATGCAAATAGAACCTTTGAACAGCAAAGTATGAGCTGTAGGAAGAGCTAACCAACTCCCCCTATCACCAAAATAGACTGTTTAAGATAATAGAGATTGAGAGACAACTCCCAATCAAGACCTAAGTCTTTCAAAGACATCTTTAGCCAACGGTTTTGTAAAAATTTCAGCAACCTATGTTTGTGTAGGAACATATTGCACACATACCTTGTTAGCCAGCACCTTTTCATGAAGAAGATGAAACTTTATAGCTATATTTTTAGTTTGGCAGTGCATAACTGGATTTTTTGAGATATTTATTACACTAGTATTGTCACACATAATAGTAATAGGTTTTGGAATTTCAATACCCATATCTGATAATGTTTGTGACATCCAAATTACCTGAGTGCAGCAAGAAGTGGTAGCTATATATTCTACTTCAGCAGTAGAGAGCGAAACCGATTCTTTCTTTTTGTTGTGCCAAGCCACTAAACGGTCACCAAGAAAGAAAGCAGCACCACTAGTGCTTTTCCTATCATCTAGACATCCTGCCCAGTTAGAATTAGTATAAGATACTAAAGAGAAATCATTGCTTCTGGGATACTAGAGCCCATAATCAATTGTGCCTTGTACATATTTAAGAATCCTTCTCACAGCATTGATGTGAGATTCTTTAGGAGATGATTGAAAACGAGCAACCATGCAAACAACTTGCATTATGTCAGGTCTTGAGGTAGTTAAATATAGTAGGCTGCCTATCATTGACCTCTAATCAGTTGAGTTTACAACAGGAGAGTCATCAACTTTGTCAAGTTTATAGCCAGTAGCCATTGGAGTGCTTACAGGATGACTTTCATCCATTTTAAACCTTTTTAAAATTTCTTTTGCATATCTTGCTTGAGATAAAAAGATGCCAAAGTCAAGTTGTGAAATCTCAAGACCTAATAAAAATTATAGTTCTCCCAACATAGACATTTTGAATTCAAATTCCATGATTTGTGAGAATTTTTTACTCAAGGCAATATTGTTGCAACCAAAAATGGTGTCATCAACATAAATTTCAACAACAAGAATATCAGATCCTTCAATTTTAACATACAAATTGTTGTCTACTCCTCCTCTAATGAAACC
The DNA here is from genome assembly GCA_007115665.2 of Sequoiadendron giganteum. Classification (NCBI taxonomy): domain Eukaryota; kingdom Viridiplantae; phylum Streptophyta; class Pinopsida; order Cupressales; family Cupressaceae; genus Sequoiadendron; species Sequoiadendron giganteum. The sequence continues at coordinate 332,251,079 of CM021100.1, forward strand.
TTTTGATAGTAAGTGACTATCCAATCTAGAGTACCAAGCTCTAGGAGCTTGTTTTAGGCCATATAGAGCCTTTTTTAGCCTGTATACATGATTGGGTTTGTTTTCATAGATAAACCCTTTAGGCTGTTCTATGTAAACTTCTTCTTCTAAGTATCCATTTAGAAAGGCAGTTTTTACATCCATTTGATATATAGTGAAATTTTTGAAAACAGAATATGCCAAGAAAATTCTAATGGATTCAAGCCTAGCAACAGGAGCAAAAGTTTCACCGAAATCAATACCTTCTTTCTGAGCATATCCTTTGCAGACATATCTAGCCTTGTTACAAACAAAATGACCATGTTCATCATGTTTTTTTCTAAAGATCCACTTACCTCCTATGACATTTTTGTCATCTAGTCTTGGGACTAGATCCCAAGTCTAATTTTTTTCAATTTGATCGATTTCTTCCTACATTGCATTAAGCCAGCATTCATCAATTAGAGCATCATCAAAAAAATTGGGCTCAAACTGGGTGATTAAACAAAATGCAATAAGCTCAGCTATGTGAGCTTTTTCATCATAGTTAACAGTTATTTTTCTTGTTTGAAATCCTGCAGATCTATCTCCTATAATCAGATCTTTAGGATGGTTCCTAGCAAGAGATTTTGAAGGAACTTTGGGTTCACATTTTTCTGAGTTGATTTCAGCATCTTCAGGATTTTCTTCAGTAAGTTTAGGTCTTGTTGGTTTTGTTTCAGGCTTTGCAGTTTCAAATCCTTTAGTAATTATATCAAGTTCAAATTCATTCTCTTCATCATCCTGCATAGGTTCAGCATATAGAAGTAGATTTTCATCAAATTTGACATTTGCAGATTCAACAATTTTGTTCAGCCTATTGTTAAAGCATTTATAGGCTCTGTTGTGAGTAGAGTATCCTAAAAAGATACCTTCATCAGTTTTAGATTGGAAACTGCCTAAGTTTCCATCATCTCTCTTGATAAAACACTTGCAGCCAAATATTCTAGAATATTTAATTTGGGCAGATTTACCATACCACAGTTCAGATGGAGTGAAATTTGATTTCACTCTGATCTAGACTCTATTCAAAATGTAGATAGTTGTATGAACAGCTTCTTTCCAATACATATTTTCCATATTTTCTTGATTCAGCATGGTTCTTGCCATCTCTTTTATAGTCCTATTCTTTCGCTCAACAACCCCATTTTGTTGGGGTATTCTGGCAGCATCATACTATCTTTTTATGCCATGTTTTTCATAGTAGTCTATGAATTCTTGTGAGGTGAATTCACCACCTTTGTGAGATCTTAAACATTTCAATTTTAAGTCTGACTCTCTTTCTACCAATTTTCTAAAAACTTTAAAATGTTTAAAAGCTTCTAATTTATTCTTGAGAAAGGTAACCTATACCATACGAGAGTAGTCATCAACAAACAACATGAAATATTTCTCACCATTTATGGATCTAGTCCTTTTAGGAGCACATAAGTCAGTATGAACAATTTGCAGAGGCTTAGTAGAGAAATTTTCCTTGGATTTAAAGCTTACCTTGGTTTGCTTTCCTTTGAGACACTTTTTACAAATAGCTTTGTCAAGTTTTCTTAGAAGGGGCAGACCTCTTACATTTTGATTTTTGCTAATTCTGACCATATTGTCAAAATTAATGTGGCCTAGTCTCTTGTGCCACAGCCAGCTTTCTTCAAAATGACTTATTAAGCATATACAATGATTGTTTCCATGTCCAGAGGTTTCAAGTAAGTTGTAGACATTTCCTTTGGTCCTTCTTCCAACAACAACAACTTTGCCAGACTAGTTTTTGATTTCACATCCTTGTGAAGTGAACAAAACTTGATAGCCACTGTCACAGATTTGACTGACACTCAGAAGGTTATGTTTTAATCAGTCTACATAATATACATTGTAGATTGGAGTGTCATCATTCAGAAACAAAGAACCTCTACCTTTGATTTGAATTCCAGAGTTGTCTCTGAATTTTACATATCCACCAACATAGTCTTCTAGATTTGTAAATTTTTCTTTGTCACCAGTCATGTGGCTTGAACAGCCACTATCCAGGATCCATAGGTCCTTCTTCTTTGAGTGAAAATTAGTTTGAACAATCATAGTCTGTTCAATTTTGTTAACTGCTTTAGGTTTCCAGACTTTGATGGTTTTTAGTTGTTTATTCTGTTGATCAGCATTGCATTTCTTAGCACAATGACCCAAAGATTTGCATGTAAGACATCTAATGTGTCTTGGAAAACCATGATTTTTTCTAAAGCCAAATCTAGGAGTTCTAGCATTCATAAATCTGCAAGAATTTACTTTGTGATGAAATTTATTGCAGAAGTACCAGTACCCATAAAAGAGAGGGTAGGAGTTGTAAACCATTTTTTTGCTCCTAAAAGGATGACTATGATCCTTGACAAACTCAGAATGTTTGAGTTCAGGATTTTTGTTTGCAGCAACAGCATTGTTCTTTTCACTATCATTTGAGCATTCACCTTTAACAAAGCCAATGCCAGTTTTGTCTTTGTTTAATTTTTGTTTACTAAGCATGTCATTCAATTTAAGAGTTCTTTCATATTTCTCGATAGTCTTCCTGAGATCTACAATCTCATGTTCAAGTTTTTGAATTTCTTGGTACTTAAAACTTATGTCAATGCGAAGACAATCTTCAACTCTCTCGGATTCTTCAAGTTGAGTTTTTAATGAAATTATCTCAAGATTTATGAGTTGCTCTTGTGAACTGTCTTGAATAGCATTTTGTTCTTGAGCACGCAACTGTTTCTTAATTTTTCTTAGCTCTTTTAGAGCACATTTTAGTTCTCCTTCATAGTCCACTTCACCTTCTTCAGCATCATTGATGTTGGTTTCATCTTGCTGAATGATTTCAGCTATTAAGATATTTTCATCCTCTTCATCTAGAGAGTCATTAGATTTAGAATCTGTTTTATTTTTGCTTAACAGACTTTTCTTCTTTTTGAAATTAAATTTTTGTTTAGGTCTATAAGCCTTTTTCTTGGCAACTTTCTCATATTTCTTGTTATCACTGTTTGTGTCACGATAGGGACACTTTGCAACAAAGTGGCCTATTTTTCCACAATTAAAGCATTTGAAGGGAAGTTTTCCCTTATACTTTCCAGAACCCTTTTTGAGTTTCCTCACAAAATGGGATTCTTTAGAATCAGAAAATTTTGATTCAGAGAGCTCATCCCTTTCTTTCCTTTCAACATTAAATGTTGCTTCTTTTGTAGTGGTGTTGTTTTTACTAATCCTCATTTCATAGGTAGTCAGAGTGCCTTGTAGACTGTCAAGGGTAAGCTGGGTAAAATGTTTCTTCTCTTCTAGAGTAGCTACCTTAGCTTCAAATTTTGTTGGCAAGGTTTTGATGACCTTGGTTACAACATCAAACTCCTTGAATTCTTCTCCTAGACCCTTCATGGAATTTATAATTTCATCAACTCTCAAAAAATAGTCAGCAACTTTTTCATCATCCCTCATTTTTAATTCTTCAAACTGATGTTTTAAAGTGAGGATTTTGGACTGTTTTACCTTCTCATTTCCTTGATAGATAGTTTCAAGTTGAGTCTATATTTCTCTAGCAGAACTGCAGTGCATGACTTTGATGAAGACATCTTTAGTCAGAGCACATAGAAGAGCATGCTTTGCTCTTGCATTGGTTTCATATCTCTTCTTTTCATTAGAAGTAGTTTGAAAAGTAGCTGGTATAGTGTACCCAGTCAATACTATGCTCCAGACATCAAGGTCAATAGAAGTTAAATAAGTCTCCATTCTGATTTTCCAAAATAAATAATCAGTTCCATCAAATAATGGAGCTCTAGTCATGGAAGAACCTTCATGAGCTTGAGACATTTTGAATAGACTCCAAGTCCATAATCAAACCTAGGTTGGAAAGACCTATCAGAGGACCCTAGGCTCTAATACCAATTGTTGGAGTGAAAATACACTAAGAGGGGGGGTGAATCAGTGTTTATAACTTCTTAAACAATTTAAACTAAAACTGAAACGAATCATACATATGTTCTCAATTATCAATGATAGTGACATTCATGTATTCGAATGCAGTCATTTAAATTGAAATGAGTAATGTAACATTGCATTTTAAAGTAGTAAAGTACTGAAGCAAATGAGACACAGAGACACAAATAGACACAATATATCTCGAGTGGAAAACCATCCTAGGGTAGAAAAACCACTCCTTAACCTGCTGCCTTTTTCAAGCTTTCATTTCAATAATTTATTTTGACAAAGCCTCAATGGCTGATTTTTGAGCACCGACTCAAGGAGCACCAACCCCTCTATTTAGAGACACCAATCTCAAGGAGCACCAACCCCTTTCCTGATATCTAATAGAATGTACAATAGTACAAAGGATCTCTCTGTTTCAATTGATTTCTATCAATTGCCTCTTGATAGACAAAGCATAGAATTTTCAAGAGTCTCAGAATTCCATACCTTATCTAATCTCAATACAGCTTGAGTAAAATCTTATCACAGTCACAACACAATCTCATCAAACTATATTACAATGATACATCTTTTCATTCTTTTCTCACTGTTTGATTTTCAACCTTTTTCCATACAGAAACTACAAATCTGACTACACACTGTGTTTTCCAATTTTTCGCATTTGAAAACCATAATTGACTTTCACATCTCTAAATAGTAATAAACTTGTTTCAATTTTTTTTTCCTATCATGATGGAACCCTAATCTCACTGTTTTTGGCTTTTTACAAAAAACATCATTACATATTGAAAGTGTTACCACTGTTGCTCAAATTTCACTTTTCTAGAAAGTTATTCAAGGTTGCTTTCAAGTTACATAATAATTGTCAAGTAATAGTTCTAATGTTGCAATGATCATAAAAGGAATATTCTTTCTTTCTATTGAGGATAGAACAACAATTTCCAAGAATAGAGGTGTGACAGAGCATATCTTCACTAGAAACTTGCACATGCAGTGCTTTCACAAAAGCAGTGAGAACTCATCATTTAAAACAAAAAATGATAACCATTTTACCCTAACAGAACATCAATGCAATTGAAGTATATTTAGCAAATGAAACCTCTTTCAGATTATACCCACAAGTAGTAATGAAGAGTGCATATTCCATAAGAATTTTGACAAATAAGCTGCTATGAAAATGAAGTAACTGAAACCCCAACCAGCATGTAAATGAAATCTATTAATCATGCACTATAATAGTTACCCACAATTTCAAGTGAGGCTGAGAGAATATTCCTTGAACTATACCCATTATATTGGTTGCACTTCTTAAGAAACTGAAACCACTATGAAGTGTGACTGAAGTAACTTCACAAGAACCGTTATCCATGAACCCAAATAAAAAACTGAAGAGATTCGATGAAATTATTATTACCCACAACCAGAAATCATAATTCCTTTAAAAAACTGTCATAATAACATTTAAAATAAAATTGCATTCACGTTTTTGTTTTTAAGAATAAACATTTCAGACTTTTCTCTAGAAAGCAATTGATTCTTTTCATTTTTCTATTTGCAAAAAGAGAGATAGATTTAGCACGTACTCATCTTGCTTGTCTAGAAGCGGATCTACAAACTAGTCAATATAAGAATACCTTATAGTAATGAGATTGTTGTCAAAAGAAGATTACCAGTCCTGCAAAGGAGAAAAATGGCCACACTGCCTTCCAAAAATGTGCCTATACCTATTGGCTAGAAACTGACACACAGAGCGACCATTGTGATGGTCTCTTGACTGCTCTCAATCATTATCCAAGAGCACAAATGCCAGGGATAAGAAAGAAAAGGCTGAGAGAAATGATCCATGGTGGTGGCCAGTAGGGTTCCAATCAAAAACATGAAGCAAAAAAACGTTTGCCCTAACCTTCCACATCAAACAAAAAATGAGTTCCTTTGCCGAAATGGATAAGCATTTGAAGTTTGAAAGGACAGAAACTGATCAGTCAAACTTATAATGCTAAATGAAATCCATGGCTAGATTAAGGGTAGACATGCCAACCAAATCATTTCCTGAATAGAAACAAAGCATATGAAATGCTGATTCAAATAATGACAAGCATTATTTCATGTGAAGGGTTCGAAAAATATAAGACTTTATGTTCCCAAATAGCCAAGGAAAAGTCACTTCCATGGTGACATTTAAATTATTAACTTAATTCCTTTACTAGTTGTTGGCCTTAAGGCTTGAAGAAAATGTCAACCAAATGACCCAAAACAAATGCAAATAGAATATCGAATAGAGTGCCTTTACCAGAGGTCTAGTGCCACCTTGATATGTTCAATGCAATATAATTTTCAATGTAACATACATTCCAATGCCTTGTGAAGGTTAATGAAGGTTAACTTCATGTAAAGTTCAGAATGCCATTAACACAATAATGATTAACCCCTTATAATATGCCAGACCTTGAATACCATCTATCGAAGAATGAACTTAGAGATATTATTTTTCAAAGACAAAATGCAATATTATGTGTCATTTCCAAATGAAGTCCAAAGACTTATAATAGAGAAGTCTGAATTTTCATGATGAACTCACAATGCCATTCCACTTACCATTAATCTTGATTATTCTAAGAACCAAGTTGCATCATATAAACCATTAACAATTTCAAGATGCAAGAGCCTGATCAAACCACACTGTAACAACTTGTAGAAAAATGATTCATGCCAAGGACAAAATAATTGAGATCATCACTGAAACACAATTTGTTTAAACTAGAAACATAGAACCTGTTCAATGAAACAAGGAGCCAGTAACAAGAGTGCCTTAACTGAGATTTGCACATTGAGTTAAAAGATTAGTACCACCATATAATAAAATCAGTGAAGTAAAATGTTCCAATAAAAAAATGGATCAACTGAGAAGATAACCATCAAGATGCCAAAGAATCATCAAGTGACATCAAGGACAAAAATAGCACAAGAGGGATTCAACATAATATTCTTCATACTGGTAGCCAAGACTAGACTATTGTGAGATACCTAATGCTTATATCCATCGTAGGAAATTTTCATCCTAGGACATGTTGTGATCAGGGTTTTGATGGGATTGATTGGATGATAAGCTATTGATACTCCAATTTGATTAATTTACTTTCTTATTGACTTAGACTTTTGAGACTCTGATGATTAGGGTGTTCAATTTCGAACCTACTAGACTTGCTTCTAACTGACTCACCAAAGGATGAAGGCAACAATTGATTTTATTATGAATGATGAAAGTCGCGGGTGAAAGCGAGATGAGATGGATGCACCATTTTGGATTTTTCAAATATTTTGAGGCTGTTTTGGTATTTTTGAGATGTTTTGCAAAAAAATTTGGTATTTTCAAGATTTACAGTGAAGAGACTAACCTAAAGACCTATCCTAGGGGTCTCAAGAGCTGATCCATAGATTAGCCTTGCCTACATTATACACACAGAGACCACGTAGTTCGAATGATGACAGACTTGACTCAATGATGAGATAAATGGGCAAACGGGTTGCCATTTTATTGCGAAGGATGCCTAAGGACTGACCTAAACTATCTTGAGGGATGATCAAAGATCAACCTTGCCTACATTCAAGCTCAGAGATGATGTAGTTCGAACAAGGTGGAAGACTAACAAAACTCAATGATGAAATTTTTTGAAGATTTTCGACATGTTTTTGGATCTTTTGATGAATTTTCCAAATGTTTTTGGATTTTCTAATGTCTTGGGAAGAGCATAAAAAATATACACAAATCTGATCTAGTGTCAATTTCAAGGACATCCCCCCAACGTTAAGTGATAGACTACTTCAATAAAGGCTCTGGTATGGATGTGAGCGGATGGGTGGATGGAGGATTAATGAAATGTGATGGAATGGATGAGTGAGTTGTGAAGATCCTAGTGGATGGGGAGTTCTTTATTTACACTTTGTGCCTATTTGCTAGGTTTTCACCAAGGTACTTATCCAAAGTGCCACCGAAGTGGTTTTCACTAAAGGACGATTTTTATTTTTACTATTTTCAATCCTTTTTTTTATTTTTTTGGATTTTTTGATTTTTTTGTTGTCGCCAAGATGCCTATTTGCTAGGTTTTCATCAAGGTGGCCATTTTTTAGGACATTTTTTGATTTTCTGTATTTTTGGCTCTATACCTTGCAAGTTCTTAGGCATAAAACTTTTTGAGATGGGAGTTGTTCAAAGGCTCCTGCAGAGGCTCGCCTTCTGGTGTTGCTAATTGATATGCTCCTGACTTATAGCTGGTTGTGATGATGAAAGGTCCTAGCTAGCTAGGTTCAAATTTTTCTTTGCTCTTTGGATTTGACACACTTTTGGTTCTCTTTCATCACAAGTTCGTCGACTTGCAAGGTGTGTTGCCTAATCTTCTTGTTGTAGTTGTGTTTCAGATGATTCTGATAGACCTGTAGATGGTTGATGGCATCCATGCAATGTTCATGTAGTAATTCCAGCTCATTCAGTCTTGAGACCCTGTATTCTTCATCTGTGATGAGGTTTTGCAATGATATTCTCAGTGATGGGATCTCGATCTCGATTGGGAGGATGGCTTATGATCCGTAGACCAGGGAGAATGGGGTGGCGCCTGTTGGCGTGCGGATGCTGGTGTGGTAGGCCCATAAGGTGGGATTTAGCTACAGATGCTAGTCACAACCACAGTCATTGACTATTTTCTTTAAAAAAATCAGAATGGTTTTGTTGGTAGCTTCCGCTTGGTCGTTGCCTTGTCGGTAGTATGGAGTGGAAAAACGATGTTGGATTTTGAATTTTTCACATAAGTCACGGACATCCTGATTATTGAAAGGTGTCCTGTTATTAGAGATAATGGATTGGGAAACACCATATCGGCAAATGAGATAGTTCAAGATGAACTTGAATATCTTCTTTTCGGTGATGTAGGTCATGGGAATTACTTCAACCCAATTTGTGAAGTATTTTGTGGCAATGATAATGAACTTGTGGCCATTGGATGAGGTGGGTGTGATTTTACCTATGAGATCGAGCCCCCATTGTGAAAAGGGCCATGGTGTAACAATAGGATGCAGTTCTTGAGTTGGTGCATGAATAAGGTCTTCGTGTTGTTGGCATTGTAAACACTTTCTAACAAATTCATGTGCCTCTCTTTCCATTGTTGGCCAGTAGTACCCGGTTCTTAGTAACTTCTTGGCCAAGTTCATATCACTCGAGTGTGAACCACAAGTTCCATTATGTACCTCAGTCAGAGCAGTCAGGGCCTCCTCAGGTTTTAAGCAACGTAATAGGGTTCCATCAATGCTCCTATGGAAGAGGGTTTCCCCTAGGATGACAAAATGTAAGGATCTTTTGACAAAGGTTCGTTTGAGGTTCGGGGTAATGTCGGTTGGGAGGACTCCTAATCTTAGGTAGGTGTAGATTTCATGATACCAAAGATCACCAGGACCAACGATTTTGCATGCATATTCTGACTCTGGTACCTCAAAAGTAGGTACAAGAAGTTGCTCTATCAATAATTCGTGTTTCGAGACATTGTGAGGGATATCTAGCAAGGACCCAATTATTGCCATGGCATCAGCTGCTCTGTTGTTAGCCCTCGGTATTTGCTCAAAGGTGATATCAATAAACAATTCTCTGAGGATTTCTACTAACTTCTTGTATGGTGTGAGATTATCATCCTTAGTTTGGTACTCATTGTTGACTTGGTTGATAATAAGTTGTGAATCTCCATAAACTTTTAGTGCCATGATTCGCCACTGTGCTCCAATCTTGAGACCTATGGTTAAAGCTTCATACTCTGCAATGTTGTCGGTATAGGGGAATTCCAATTTGTAAGATATTGGTATGCAATCCCCCTACAAGGTGATAAAGAAAACACCAACTCCTAATACATGTTGTCTATGGGAACCGTCGAAGTAGAGTTTCCAATGATCGGCTATGCTGAGATTAAAGATGGACTCATCTGTAAATTCTGATATGAGTGGATTGTCTACACAGATGGGAGCTTCTGTCAGTTGGTCTGCAATGACTTGTCGTTTGATTTCCTTTCTCTCCACATATTCAATGTCATATTCTGATAGTATCATGACCCACTTAGCCATCCTTCCTGTGAGCATAGCTTTTGACAGAAGATACTTTAGGGGATCTATCTTGGCGATGAGTTTGATTTTGTGTGCTAGCATGTAATGTCAGAATTTATGTGAAGCAAACACTACTGCTAGAAAAGAATTTTCAATGAATGAGTAGTTTAACTCATGGCCAACCATTGTTCTGCTGATATAATAGATGGCCCTTTCTGTCCCATTTTCATCGTGCTGAGCTAAAAGAGCACCTAGGGCTACTATTGTTGCTAAGATGTATAATATTAGTGGTTTTCCTACAATGGGTGGCATTAATACTCATGGTGTGAGTAGATATTATTTTATTTTTCTAAATGCATGTTCGCATTTTTCATCCCACTTATGTGCTACTCCTTTGTGGAGTAAATGTGAATATGCAATTTGTTTGTCTGCCAGTTGTGCTATGAACCTTTGAATGGACAGGAGTCTACTTTGCAATCCTCTGAGTTGTTTCAGTGTCCTTGGTGCTTTCATGTTGAGGATTGCCTTAACCTTTGTGGGATCCACCTTTATTCCCCTCATCAATACTATGTATCCTAGAATTTTACCTGATTGTACCCCAAAGACACATTTCTTGTGGTTGAGCCTGACCTTGTACTTTTCCAATTTGTCAAAATTGTCACTTAGGGTTTCTATGTGGTTATGTATCTTCTTTTATTTAGCTAGTATATCATCCACATAATCTTCGACAGTCTTGTGTATCATGTCATGGAAGATTAGTGTCATGGCCCTCTGATATGTAGCCCCTTTATTTTTTGACCCAAATGGCATCATATTCCAGCAATAGGTGCCCCATGGACATGTAAATGTTGTCTTATGCTAGTCTTTTGTTGCAATCATTATCTGGTTATACCCCGAGAAGCCATCCATCAATGGTAGAATCTCATGTCCGGTTGTCATGTCCACTATCATGTCAATGTTAGGTAGTGGAAAATCATCCTTACGACATGCTTTGTTGAGGTCTCTAAAGTCTGTGTAGATATGAATGCCCCCATATGGTTTTGAAACTAGTACAAGATTGGATACCCATTATGGATAGTCAATTGGGCGTATGAAGCCAACATCCAGGAGCTTCTATAATTCTACCTTGACTAGCAAGGCTATCTGGGGATGCATTTTTCTTAATTTTTATCTTACCAGCTTCGCTCCAAGGTAAACAGCCAAATGATGAACCACAACCTCTGGATCCAGACCTCACATGTCAGCATAGCTCCATGCAAAATTTACCTTCCTTTCCTTTAGAAATGCTGCTAGTAGTTCTTGTTCTTCTGTTAAGAGCGACTCAACATAGAAAGTGATTTGTGGTGTTGTCTATGTTCCCAAGTTAACAGGATTACATTGCTCTGCCAGGACTGCTGATTTTTCTTGATGCAGTGTAGTAGGGGGGAGATTGAATCCTTCATCCTTCGGCACTTCAGATATTTTTTCAACATTGCATGTGTCCTTTATTTTTACTGTTATGTGGTTAGAGAGTGCCACAATGTGGTTTTCACTCAATAACTTTGAGCTTATTCTCATTATTTTTATTTTGCAACTGAAGGACTCAATCGTCTCCCCATAATATGCTTGAGTATCTAATGTGATGTTGAAACCTACTTTATGATCCCCACACGGAACTGTATCCCTTAGTCCCATGAATTCCGAGAGGGCCTCATCATTTTCGAATGTCTAGAATTGGTGGTCCTCTTTGGTCATGATCGATGAGTTGAGGGTATACAAAGTTGATATTGTGGCTTTGTTGGTTTGACTCAATGGGTGAGGCACGAATCATTAGAAAGGAGGAATCCTCAAAGATCATGGGAAGGCCTGCTCTGGTATCATCATCGTCACTACTGGCGCAGACATCAGTTACGTCAAAAGTGAAATTGTCAAGTGGGATACCTATGCATACAGATGGTCTAAGGGTGGTTTTTGATACTTGAGGAGACAACCTCACTACCCTACTGGGATTACCTCTGCCACATACAGTTATACTTGGGGGAGTACATTTGAGGCCAAGGTTCCTCATTCTTATTTCTGCAATGATGGGCTTTAGTCATCCACAACTGTTCCTTCCAAGGCTTTAGCACATACCAAGCATTATTTGTATCCCTCTGTTAGCTTCATCCATAGGTAATGTGGGTGTGGGTTCTGCATCACAGTATATCGTTCTTAAAATATCTTCCTCACCAACATTTTCCCGACTTAGGTCTCCCCAACGGCAAAATCCAGAAGGGTCTGCCCTAAGGGTGTGGATGGGTGTTTCGGTTGATCGAGGTTCCCCATGTGACCTAGGAGATTGTGGTAACTCTCCTACAACAAATGCACTCTTCTTCATTTTGTAGTCTCTGCATCCGTTGTCCTGGATCATGAGTTTGATGTCAAATATATCAAGGATGGCGGGTGTCTTTATCGCAGAAGTGGAGGAAATTTTAGATGGGTCGATGTATGCAGTGGATGAGCCTTCATCATTTTTTGGCACTTGGGGGATTTTATAAAACTTGGCTTCTAATTTTTTGCAGTAGGCAAATGCTTCGAGATCCCCATGTATAGTTACCTCCTCATTTTGGTATAATAATTTGATGCATTGATGATATGTTGAGGCCACTGCTTTCATTCTGTGGATCCATGGACATCCTAGGAGGATGTTATATGGTAGGTTGAGGTCAAGGACCTGACAGGTAGTCTCCCTGGTCACTGGTCCTACTTGGATTGGGATTTTAATAGTGCCTTGAGACACTCTTTCTTGATCATCACATGCCCTTATAGTGATGCTCTTGTTCTTGTTAATGGAATCCTCGGAAAATCCCAAGTTCTTTATAAGTTTGAAAGATCAAATGTTAAGGCCTACACCTTCATCCACTAGGACCCTTTTTACTTTATTTTTGTGGATCAGCACTTGAAAGTGAAGTGCGCGATTATGAGATGGCTGGGGGGGAAGTCTTGATCAGAGAATGTAAGGAGATTCGGGGTGACGATATTACCAACCATAGCCTAAAATTGTTCTACGTCAAGGGTGGCGGAGATGGTGGATGTTGCTAATGCTTCATCAAGAATTTTCCAATGGGCAGTGGAAATTTTTAAGTAGAATGCCAAGTTTTCATCTAGATTGGATATGATTGTGAAAACTTGTTGTTCTTTTGGCATGGTCCACTTGCTCTGATTGACCTTGGATCACCATCTTTGCAAGAAGGATGCAAACAAATCTCCTTTTCCTTGTTTGAGCGTTGATAGTTCTTCCAAACTAACATTTGCACCCATGTTGAAAGAATAATTTTTAAGGAATGCTTCCACGATTTCCTAGAATTTTTTAATGCCTGTGGGTAGGCGAAAAAACCATTCAATGGCCGGACCAGTTAGACTTCAAGGGAAAAGTCACATTAGATATGTGTCATCATATGCAACCTCCATGCAATGCACTTGAAATTCCCTGATGTGATTTTCAGGGTTTTTTGTTCCATTATATTTGTCAAATTTGGGGATTTCAAATCCCTTGGGGAACGGTACCATTGTGAGATCTCTATTGAATGGATAGGGACACAATTTTCCCAGTGTTCTGGTTGTTTTTCCTGCTTGGAGGTCCAACACCTACTGCGAGAGCAGTTTGATTTACGTTGCGACATCGTTGTTCGGATCGGGAGATGGGATGAATGTGTTATGAGGTGTTTGGAGTGTTTGATTAGTGGGACGAGTACTGGTGGGAGTTTTCTGTAAGCTCTATTGTGCATTCAAGGCCTACTGGCATGCCTGCATTTGCGTCAACAATGCCTGTTGTTGATCTTGTTGCTATTGTTCCAACAAAGCTTGTTGTTGGTCCATCTATTGTTGGTCTAGTTGTTGTTGCACCAACAAAGCTTGTTGTTGGTCGAGCTATTGTTGCACCAACAATGCTTGTTGTTAGTCTAGCTGTTGTTGTGCCAACAAATCTTGTTGTTTAGTTTGTTGTTGTGCCTGAAAGTCTTGCAAGGCTTGTTGGTATGCTTGTTGATGAATTTCTTACAGTTGTGCTCAGTATTGTGCTTGTGCCTGTTGAACCTAGTGCTAGGCTTGAACTTTTTCTTGTGCTTATTGGGTTGCTTGCACAGCTTGTGTGGCTTGATGGGCTTGTGCAACTTGTTGGGCATCTAGTTGTGCTTGTGCTTGTTGAGCAGCCTGTTGTGCAACTTGTTGGTTTTGTTTAAGTACCCTTTGATGATTGGATTTTTGGATGGCTTGGATCATGGTGATGAATGAATTCATCATGTTAGCTTTTGGTGGGATTGGTGGTGGATTGGGAATGGTGCTAACCGTTGTGATGGGCGAAAGGTTTGTGTTGGTGTTTGGGATTTGGGTTGTTGGTGGTGTGGTTGAGATGCTCGGTCCTTGAGAAGGTATGTTTTGAGAGATTTGAGGACCGACTGATGTATTGACTGTGGTGGCTTGAGCGGTTGCCACTTGTTATTGTGATGTTGTCGGCAAAAGGAGAGGATTCGATGTGATGCTCAGATTGCCTGGATTTGAGAAACTAGCAGTGGGTAGGGTGGGAAGACCCAATCCAAGAGGTGATACGGATGTGAGTGGTAATGGAGGAAAAGGTGGTATGCTCCCCCAGATGAAGAATGGGTCAGTGACTCCTTCTCCTCCCCACAAGGGATCCAAGGGGATGATCTCCCCAATTGGGGGTCTAGGGGGTAGCACGCTTGAATGGGGGCTCAAGGGAAATGCCCCCAAAAGCCAAATTTTATGTACACTTTATTATTGTAAATATGGACTATTCATCATTATGTCTCATATCTAACAATCGATATTTTTGTTGGCTTGAATTTCCCTAGAAGACACCCCCATTTTATGAGGGAATTATATTATGGTTGTGTGTTGTGATGTATTTTGAAATTCTAATAGAGGTTGTGTTACCTTTGGATCTTTGGTTGGTGATACTCCTGTGAGAAGCTTGCTCTGCATGTATATTGTAATCTTTGTGATTTTTGAATGTGGGGTTTTTCTGGACCAAAAGGGTTTTCCCCACGTAAATCACTATTTTGTGGTATGCATGATATTTTTATTTATTTATTTTTAAGTTTCTGTAACTGTTAAATATTTGTAAATTTTTTGCATTATTCTCCTCTCAAGCTTAGTGTAGGAAATTGTTCTGCTACCTCAACTTCCTTACACATGGTCTAATCATTGAGTAGAGAATCAACATATGTGAATATAATGCATTTTGTTCACATATCAAGTCCAACAGATTAATATAAACACTAATGATTATGAAGTTTTCCTTTGTCATGAAATTCAAGTTTCCAATGCTATGGATGATGGCAATGCAATAGAATTGGAATCCTTTGTATTGATTAAATATACAAGTGAAATTGATGCTGAGATACAACTCATGTATGAACTTAAAGAATAGAATTCTTTAGCTAAGATTATATACATACCTAAACATGAGATATTATAGTTTTATATGCACAAATATTTTTGTATATCTAGATCAAAAAATTTATTAGGCATTTTCTTTCTCAAATGTGAACTAGAGATTTTTTTCCCTTGGTTCAAATGAGAAGGTTTGTAAGTGTGATAATGATGTACTAATGAGTGGTATACATTTATATTCATCCATATGCTTTAATATGGATATTAACTAAAAATTCAATTTCACATCCTATGTTGCAGTGAACATGCATGAGACATATCATGATGTGGAGTAGCAAGGATCAAGCACCTAGTATTATGGTTAAGTTGTAACATGTTGAATTTAATGGTGGGTTTTATCTTGGACCCTTAGGAATTATTCACATGGTTATGGATGCATACAAGATTTTTCATTAGTTGTAACTAGGTGGAAAATTCCTTTTCAACTTAAGGGTGATGAAATCCTTCATTTAGCTTTTCTTTGACAAGGGCAAGTGGGTTGCAATAGTATAAATCCATAGATCCTACCTAGAGGGTATCATCTATAAATGATTTAAGGTTTTGTTTATAGTTGTACAATTTCAATTTTATTTGTTTCTCATCTCATTCACTATAAGTTGTTGTGTATTGTATACGTATGGTTTTTCATGCGTTTCTTTTTGTTTCCCCTCCATCCTCATCCCATTTGGCATTTTTTTATGGGAAATAAATAGGTTTAATACTAATTGTTGGGAAATTCAATCTCTATCCAAAAATGAATTCAATGGATGAGATACAAGGCTTAGACTACATAAACATGAATATTTGTTCAACTGATATGAAAATCTGAAAATTAAGTTACCTTAATATGGAAATACCATGATTAGATCTATATTCTTTATGATGCCAAAAACAACCAACATAAAATGCTTATAAACACTTCCTTATATGAACTTATAACAACAATAAATAAATAATATCATCACCATAAGATAGCAGCAATGAGGCACAAATCAGAAACATAAGATCATTACATAATACAAGATTTACATGGAGAAACCCCTACGGAAAAAAACTCCACCAAGAAGAGAGCCCAAGTATGCATCATTATCAAATAAATGACATTACAATAAAACCACTTCCATTCTCCTCTTTTCCTCCAACAGGGAAGCACCTATGCACCTATTATCAACATCCTTATGCCTCAACATATCCTTGTTCCTGTAGAGTAACACTACATCCAACTGTTCCTCCTATTTTATACATCCAAGAGGCTGAACTTATGAACTTGTGAAGGAAAATAATGCACCAAACATGGGGCCCAAAGATGACCCTTCATTCCAAATGACCCCAACCTTTGGATTACTTCCTTGGCTTGCGAAAGGACACTAATTTTGGCTGCAATAATTTTCCTCCAACTTGGGCACCCAAACTTGAGAGATAAACATTATATTAAATGCAATAAATAATGGAAAACTAAGTGACACATGTTGCCTCTTTCCAAGCACCCACTTGGAGAATCCCAACAGTTACTCATTTATCATTTCCTTTATCTTTTATTATCCCATTTTAAGCATCCACATGTGGGGAAAACAATATTAAATATGTATGTCCACAACCCACCTTTACCACTTCTAGTGGACCCATCACCCCTTATGAGTATATTTTAAATAATGGTGAGATTAATATTACAAAAAAAATTCACAATTCACTCTAAGTGCCTAGAGACACTTTCCAAATATGTTGGAACCATGGCATATTACATAGGATTTACAAGTGGATGGCACATAATCCTAACATTCTTCCACTTGGCATTAGCATTGTAAATACACCGATAGGAATCACAAACAAGGGAAAAGAATCCCTCAGCCAATCATGTACCATCAGAATCTTCACCATGCTCTAATGCCCTAACAAGATACCTATAAAAGCAACCATGATAACCACCATCAAGCAAAAAAACTCCTTACATCCTCCACCATGCCACCTATGGAAGAAAAAGGAAAATTCCAAGGTGAAACATATCAATTATCACTAAAACCCACACTAATCTTTAAATGAAAATAATAATAAAATTCAAACGATAAAAAAGGCTCTGAGTAGCTACCTTACTCATACCACTTGAAATACAAACCACAACAAATTGAAACTCATTTGAGCTACCCATACCTCAAACCTAGGTATATAAATCATAGATAAAACTCCATGCCATTAATATATCAATACAAAATCTGAAATGAAGTCTATGTATATCCATCTTCCTATCTCAATGTTACATACCAATGAACAAATGATTACAAACAAGATCAAATAACAAGTCTACATAAACATTGAAAAAAACTCATGGATATAGATAGTCCACGTGTTTGATTCCCCACTACATGAAATTTGGTAGCTAATCCACAACCTACATAACTCATAGATCCAAATCCAATCAAACATGAAAACTCATCATCACATCAATAACTAGCAAACTAAGATATTATAGAGGATAAACAAACATATATCCAGAAACTCCCACTACATGAGTAATGTCAAATCTAAAAAATGGATCAAAGCATATCAAGTTTATTTATAGTGCTTCACATAGAGGATGTGGATAACTCCTCTATTACATGGTGTTATAGAAACATAAAATGATATGTAAATACTACAAACAATTTTTTTGTAATACCTCACTCACTATTAGTCTCCATAGCTCTCCCAAGTTCTTCACACTCAACCATGTGAAACCAAACATCCAAGAAGAATACCATGACCAAAGAGAGAACCTATAGATCAACCATATTATCTTTCCACACTAACATGTACCAAGTTTTGTAATGTAATATCTCCTTCACAATTCTCAAATTGAAAGGATATCAACATCTAACATTGAAATCACATGAAAATATGACAGAAATAGATGTAAAACTCTCATACCCAAGGTAGATCAAACCAACCAAACATTCCCATTAAAAAAGGAATATTCCCAAAGCCACAAACCATTTCTTTTACCTCTCCAAATAAGTCCTTAGAACTAGATCCATATCTTAAGACCAAAATAAGGAGAACAATGGAAATCCATTAACTATGAATCTTCTTCTTAACAAGTCCTTAGAATTTTGATATTCAAGACTAGCTCATATGAGAAGACAAAATAAAACATAAAGAATGAATCTAATATTTAGGAGGGAAATACCTCTCAAATCATTCACCTCTCAAGAATACCAAGAGTGGGATATAAGATTGTCTTATGCATACAAATAAAAGAAATGAAAATCTTCTCTTCAAATCCATAATGGATTCACACCCATAACCAAGTGTAGGAGTTGCTCGATCTTCCTACTGAAACCCTCATCAAAGAGTAACCATATCAACATATGATCCCATAAATAGAGATCTCTTATCCTCATCCAAGTCTCTCTAGTCTCCATGAGCATCCACCAATCAATCCAAGCCAACTTCAAATGAAACCCTGTAAAATCATGAAGCTCCAAGAAAATGATTAATACTCAAAACCAAAGAGAACCAAACAAGACCATTGTCAAAAATCTAACTATAGAATTGGGAACATATCATGACATCATGAATTAAATTTCATCCTAGGAGATCACATGAAAATATCCATCCATCATTAAATGATGAATCAACATCACTGCCAAAGCTCCCATTGAACTATGTAACCAAGCGAGCTCCAAGCATCATGATATCCATCTCCTAACTGAAGATCCTCCATGGCCCTAACACAACCAAATAACTCAATACCATGAGCTCCCAAAAGGTAAAGTACAACCATAATCTCCAAAATAAGAAGATACAAATGCTACACATCCTTTGTCAATAGAATAAAAAATGACATTAAACTCTCAATGCAATCTAAAAGTAGAATCCAATAGCTTTTTATGACACCAACAACCATTGTAAAAGGCCATCCATCTTCTAATCAAAAATTATCCATGGCTAACTACACATTGTAACAAAAAGCTCGCTTAGAACCAAAATATTGAAACAAAGAAGATAAAACACACTATGTAACTATATAAAGCTCCTGCTGAAAGTAATATCAAGTTATACATGGCATTATGACCAATGTCATTTCCAACACTCTACTAAAAGTGAAAAAAGCTTCTCATGCACCATAAGAAACTATTATAGATTCAAATGAACAACTATTTTAGGTACTCCCAATAACCATCTCTCACTACAATAAGCATACCAATGTAATAATGGTGACCAAGAATATGGCCTACCAAATAGAATCCAAATAAAACAATTTTAAAATATTTTCACATATACATCTTAAAGGAGAAATACATAATCAGTGCTCCAATCTCAAATAACTGAAAAATAGATTCAACCCCACATTAATATCATATAAAATAGAGATAATCAGGTATAAAATGTGGATTTCCAAGATTCAGAATACTGGAATCAACACTAGATCTTATTTGTAAAAAAACCTCAGATAGGAGTAACCATAGATCAATAAGAATCCTCCAAGCAACCATACAAACTTGTAATTGTATTCATCCAGAACACCTTGAGTTACCACATATTTTAGTCAACATTTAAAACTATCTTTGTAAACCTGAAATCTATATAATCATCCAGACATTCACACCAAACATGTCATTTGAATAATGGAATAAGCATATATCTACAAAATCATAGCTGAAGACAAGAGTAAATTGCAACCCAATAGAAAAAAACAAGTTCTCTAGGAGCTTATACAATATGAAACATATCAGCTCCACAACTCAAAAATATGTTAGTGGCTTATCTTCCAGTTCTTTCATGTAACCAAGGGCTAAAACCATGAAGCCAACATAATCACTCCATTTTGTAGTCCAAATCAAGAGTGTTTCTCCATATGACCAGGATATCTCTACCCATCCAACATGAACACCTTTTCATTGCACATGACCACAAGGTAGAGGAACAAAACCACCAAACAAGAGGATATACATATACTTTCAAAAAAGATCTCCAAGTTATCAAAACATAACCAACTCCATAATTATCCATAATCATGAGCTTCTAATGCCCAACATAGATCACATTGAAAATATCCATGGCTTCTAATCTTACAAATCTGCAAAACAAATTTAACTCACAAAACATTCATTGCTACCCCATAAGCCTTTCAACAACCTCCAATTCCTTTTAATAAATTCCCAAAACATTGCCAAGCTAAGAAATTAAAAAATGAATGAATACCCAGAACCTAGTTAGCCTTAAGATCTTATACCAAATGATGAGAAATAAATAGGTTCAATACCGATTGTTTGGAAATTAAATACCTATCCAAAAATGAATTAAATGGATCAGATACAAGTCTTAGAATAAAAAAACATGAAAATATGAAACTTATATGCAAATCTGAAAAATTAAGTTTCCTTAATATGGAAATACGATGATTAGATTCATCTTCTTTATTATGTCAAAAATAGCCAGTATAGCATGCTTATAAACACTACCTTATGTGAAATTGTAACAAAAATAAATAAATAATATTATCACCATAAGATAGTAGCAATGAGACAAAAAAATAAACACAATATCATCACATAACACAGGATTTATGTGGAGAAACCCTTGCGAAAAAAAAAATCCTCCAAGAAGAGAGTCCAAGTATGCATTATTATCAAATAAATGAGATTACAATGCAAACACTTCCATTCTCCTCTTTTCCTCCAACATGGTAGCACCAATGCACCTTTTAACAACCTCCTTATGCCTCAATCTATCCTTGTTCCTACAAAGTAACACTACATCCAATTGTTCCTCCTCTTTTCTACATCCAATTGTTCCTCCTCTTTTCTACATCCCAAAGATGACCCTTCATTCCAAATGTCCCCAACCTTTGTATTACCTCCTCAACATGTGAAAGGGCATCCATTTTGGCTCCAATACTTTCCCTCCAACTTGGGTGTCCAAATTTGAAAGATAAACATTATAAATAATAGAAGACGAAGTGACACATGTTGCCTCTTTCCAAGCACCCACTTGGAGAATTGCAATAGTCACTCATTTATAATTTCCTTTATCTTTTATTATCCCATTTTAGGCATCCACATGTGGGGGAAGCAATATTAAATATGGGTGAACCCACAAAAGTGGTTTACAATTTGAATGAGGAAGGAAAACTTCCAAAAACCGCCCCCACTCAAAAAAAATCATTTTGAGGGGTTCGAGCAAATCCCTTTGAATGTGGGAACCCATGTTTTCCATTGTGGAAGGGGGTTCGCTCGAACCCTGGTTTGAGCAAACCCCCTTTTCCCACCTTCCCAGCCTCCCTCACAAAAAATTTCCATATTTTTGCCCTTCAAAGCTCAGGTTGAGAATGAAAATGGGGGAGACTTCACAGACCCAAATGGAATATGGTAGTCCTCATAACGAGCTATCCAGTGAATATAATTTTAATATGTTTTGGTTTTATTATGTGTGTGTTTTTTTAGTTTTATTAAACATAGGTTTTTCACCAAAAATAAAGCTCTTTGTTCTGCACATGTAGAAAAATAGCAGATTATCAAAATAAAATTTTAAAAAATATTTTTAGGTTGGGTATTGATGTCCTTGATCCATTAATTTTTTTTTTGAATTTTGATACATATAGAAAAATTTATGTTGTATACAGTCTGCCTATGTTTGAATTGTAATTGGTTTGACTTCAAAACTTGATTAAAGAAAAAATATTTTGATAAAACACCATGAAACCAAATTAAAGTGCTAGATATCATAGTTACAAATCTAAATTCGAAAAATTAGAATTTTATCCTTCATACAAAAAAAGTTATGTTGTATACGGTGAGCATCACTCCTTAAAAATGCTATGTTTTTTAAAGCTAGTTTTCAAAGGAGATGGAAAAGGAAGTGCAATCTGATTCCAAAAAATTTAAAAAATATATATTTAGAATCTATAGACAAAACGTCACAAATCACTAGTTTGCATCATCTTCAAATTCCTCATGGTTTAACCATTATAGGAGCCCGAAAGTGAAGATTTAGTTAAAAAAATTAGTTAAGTGTCCAGTTTGCCCAAAAATTGTAAACCAGTATTGTGGGATCACCCATATTTATGTCCACAAACCCACCTTTACCGCTCTAGTGGACTCATCACCCCTTATGAGTATATTACAAACAATGGTGAGAATTAATATTACAAAATATTTTCCCAATTTGCCCTAAGTGCCTACAGACACTTTCCAAGGATGTTGGAACCATTAAATATGGCATAGGTTTTACAAGGTGGATGACACCTAATCCTAACATTTTTTCTACTTCCCATAGAATTTTCTAATTTCTCAATATCTTTATAACAGGCACATTTCCCTATTCAAAGCCAATGTTGGCTTATGCCCAAATTTTATGATCAATCTAGCATTTGTTTACAACAATCCCTTCCTATTTGCCTATGTTTTACTCCCAAGTTAGTTTTCTTATGTTCACTTACTACAACATTACAAGTGAGAATCTAGTACTAGAGATTTTGGAAACTCGTTTGTTACTAATCCTCATTAAAAAATTTAATCACTTAAATGAATTAAAATGATAGAGTTCTCTACTAAAAATCCTAATCACTCTCCCCCGTGACCTATTGCAACAAAATACCTCCAAGTTTCAAGGAAGAAGAACTCTAGAAGTAATTGTAGCTCGAAACCAAAAGTATCTATGGTTAAGAAAAATCCAAGAGAGCATGGAAAACTAGATACTAAATAAAGTAATCCAAATCAAAATTAAACCCAAAACCCTACATTGTTGGCTAACATGACCAACACCAATACAATGGAAAAATACACATCAATATTTTCCCTAGTCAATTCGATCTATCGAGACCAATCTAGAGCTCCATCTACCACCATAAATAGTTTGGAAATTGAACATAATAGCCCCACCAAATTATCAATCCTGAATTATGTGGTCAATATGGATAACTACAACAAAAATAAGGCAATGTCCTTTGAAAACCTTGATGAAATGATAGGCATTATCTCATACTGCAAAGAAAAAATAATCATACAATTTTTCCTAAATGAATCCCCCTCTAAGAGATATATATTTAAATGGACATAAAATAACTAGGAACAAAAGGGCTAGAGTATTGAGACTTTTAGGGGGCTAGTTAGAGGATCTATGTCTTGTACTTTTATCAACCCAAATCATGCTAAAATTATACTCCAATATGGATAATGGATAATATATGGTCAAATATACTATATCCAAGCTTCATACCTAGGATTTCACCCTAAAGGAATCTACATGTCTAGATACTTGATGTGGGTGAAATTCCCATTCTTCAACTTGGAAATTTGTCCATTTTTATAAGACATAACTTCTCAATTGGTAATATTCTTGTGGTGTAAATAGAACTCAACAAAATGGTATAGCCTTTGTGTTCAACCTAGGGCTTGTGTTGAGATGGATCTTACCTAGGATCTACCAAGAAACATTAAATTTAATAGCCCATGTTTTAAATTTGACCATAAAATTAATTATCTCAAGAAACTAAATACTTGTTTCCACTATTTTGTAGAAGGCCATCTCATTTGGGATTTCCCTATTCACAAGCTACACCCTCAACTCCTAATATCTCTATCCCTAGCTCTACTAATTTTTCTAAATAAAAATTAAAACTACATCAAACCCCACAATATACCCCCTTGAATAATTATATCCCCTCATCATCTAGAAAACCACCACTCCCACCCTCCATTACTTCCTCTTCCCACCACCCACCTTGTTCTCTAGGATCCAATTCTTTCAAATATTTTGTTCTCGAGAGTCTAAAAAAAGAGTCCCTAAGAGTAAAAAATAATTGATGCCACCCTCAACCTACACTTCTCCTCCTACCCTATCCTTAGAGTTTTGAAAGACAATTTCCTTGGGCATTAGCCAATATAACCAATTATTTCTAAAATAACAACATCAAAAACTAAGATAAGGAATTGGCATGCCATGTTGCACCCTATTGTGTACAACTAGTTTAGACTCAATCATAATGACACACACACAAAAACATCACCATACACTAAGAAGATAGGACATGTGGAAGACTCACATAGAGAGGGAATCAAATTTGGTCCAACTCTAATACATTGAGATGATATCAGAGTTGGCCAAATACCATCGAAAGGAATTAGAGTTGGATCGAATCTATAATATTTGTGTGAGTATTTTGCATACCCCATCTTCTTGGTGTGTGGTGATGTTATATATGTGTGTGTTTTATTATGACTTTATCTACACTAGTTGTGAATGTTATGGTGCAATGTGGCACATCAAAGTCTTATCTTAATTGTCAATGGTGTTCTTTAAAAAAATATGGTTATCTTGGCTAATGCTTTGGGTAGTTGACTTAGGGAATTAGAGGAATTTTCATTACCAACATTAAGCCCCTTGATATACCAATCTGACTCCTCTCTAAAATGATCAAAACAAAACATGGTTGTGTATCCTTCGTCTAAAGAGAATGAAATTAGTGCACTACAAATGGATGAGAAAACATATTGACCCCTCTCAATGAAGTGCCACATCCAATCTTAGAATGTTTGAGGATCAAAACTTTGTGCTTAAAATATTCATGTCAATAATTCTATACAAAATAGAAAGTTGAAATCTAGTTATGTGTGTTTGCAATCCACCCATGTTTCCATTTGAAAAGAGGCTCTTTTCTCTAATAAACCACACTTAAGGATGGGGTGGTTTTGTTTTAGGCCTTGATCCTTGGCTCGCACTAAAATTTGAATCAAATTAAATCAGACTAAGGCTCAGTTAAGAGCATAGCTTGGTTGAAGTGCGAATAGAACTTACCAACTTGTTATCGAAAGTAAACTTGCGGTTAGAGGGAAATTGGATGTGAAAGGAAACTATGGAATCAGAATAATTATATATTTCTAACCTTGAATTAACAAGGAACATACTGTAGTGTAGGAAAATTCATACCCTTTCATTTTCACACTTGTTTGGGCCCGCCTTGCTTTGTTTATCCTTATTTATGCCTTAATTGGTCCTATTTTGCATCCACAAGCCTAATAAATTATCTTTGTATGGTTGATTTCAATAAACATCAAAGGGTAAATGATAATTTAATGATTTTGGGTTGTGTGTCCCTGATTTTTGGACTAGGACTAATAAGACACCTAGAGCGTCTTTTTCCCCCAAAGGTCTTGGGACCCTGATTTCAAAGGAAACTTAAGAGGCCCTTTTTCGGAGTCTCTACCCTGAGTTTCAAGCCTCGTGACTAAGACGCCACCTAGGGCATCTTAGTCCTCCTTAAGTTATTTTTTAGGATTTAATTTCAAATCTCAGCGGGATTTAGCCTCCTTTAATTAATGATTTCATATGTTGGCTTGTTGTTGTATAATTTTGGGATATTAAGCATGGATAAGTATAAATACAAGGCTGATTCACTCATTTTCACCTAAGACTTTTGTGAGAGCATTCCTAATAGCATGGTTGAGTTCACAAGAGTATTCAAGAGAAATTCATCAAGCATTTGGAGTCATCATCAAGATTCAAGCATCATATCAAAGATATTCTTGCATCATGTGTGTTTTTGAGCTAACATTTTTGATGTAGGGTTTTGATTCAAGCAAGCAATTCAATTCAAGATCTATCAAGAATTCATTCAATTCAAGATCTACATTCAAGATAGCTACTTCATACAAGTTTGCAGATTTCATAACAAGGGTTTGGTGAGTTGCAACATAGCACTTTGTTCATTCATTATTTCCCTTCATTATTCCATTTCATTCCAAGGTTTAATTACCAACAAGGGGTTTGATCAAGGAAAACCATCATTTACTAACAAATCAACAAGTTTTTCTTCTCTTGTGTGTTTGTGTTTTCATATTTAGGTTGAAGACTTGAAGATCATTTGAAGTGCAAAGTTGTAAAGTTGTATTGCAAAGTTGTCATCGTCATGGAAAGTCACCTACAAGCTAGATCTAGAAGTTTCAAGACCTGAGATCTAAGAAGAAGGAAGTGTAGACCTTGGACCTTAGGATCACATTCTGAAATTGTAGAAATCCAAATCAAGAATAAAAAGATTGTAAGAGAATATTAGTCCTCCTCGAGGTATTTTGTAGAGATTCTTCCGGATTTTGTTTCGACATCTGAAGATTCCATGTTTTCCCCAAAAAATAGCAATGAGACTAAGAAGACAATAAGGGTATCTTAGTCCTCCCTAGCATATTTTGACAACATTTTTGCACTTCCATAATCCTCATCACATTTCCAGACTTCCCAGGTACATACATCCTAACTTGTTGTTACTTAATTTTGTCATTTTCACTCATTATTTAGCTTGCATTACTAGATGTTGTGAGTTGAATATCAAGTTGTCTTTTCCAAGATTGTGCTTGGTGGTGAACCCTTTGAAGCCTAAGGAACCTCTCTAGGTCTCCCTTGTTGAGAATTGACTCACCTTTATGTTGATAGTCAATCCAATTTGGGATTCTAGAGAATCCTTGAATGATTAGTGGGATAAAAGTGGTGTTCTATAAAGCATCCATTTTCACCATTAATCATTTTGGTGAACCCAACATTTTTGAACATTCATTTTCTGACTTGGAGTTCACTAAGGTCCTAGATCTAGGTTGCATTCATTTTTGCATTGCATCTTGCATTAGTGAAAGTGCATCTAATTTTTTTCACATTTGCATTAGTGAAAGTGCATATAGGTTGCATTTTTTCTTTCATTTTCATCACTAATCACATATATGCTTGATAGTTAAGTATATAATTATTTTTGATATATTTTGGAAGACAATATCAAGTCAACATGATCAAATGAGAATCGTTATTTCAACTAGTATAAATGCTCGTCGGAAGAAATAGATTGAGCGGAAACTTGGATTATAACTTAGAAATGATTAAAGGACAAAAGAAATCCAAGATATGGATTAAATTTTGGGAGATGAAAGAATGAATGAGATAAATTGATGTCTTATTTAGGTACTCGAGGGAATGACAAAATTTGTTGGACGAGGAACCACTATAACCTAGAAGGGGATAAAGTATAATGTTGCAAGGTATGTAGAAAT
Source organism: Sequoiadendron giganteum (assembly GCA_007115665.2). Taxonomy (NCBI): domain Eukaryota; kingdom Viridiplantae; phylum Streptophyta; class Pinopsida; order Cupressales; family Cupressaceae; genus Sequoiadendron; species Sequoiadendron giganteum. Next base: position 332,278,564 of record CM021100.1, read on the forward strand.
TTGATGTCCAGAATACCAGAGGATGATGACAAGATGTCGTCATTGGCAAGGCTCATATACTCTTGTGGAATTCTAGAAGGGAAGTGGTAGATCACAAGAATAGATTGATTTATGTCGATGGAAATGAAATAATGTTATGGTGGATAGACTCACCAAGGTACAACCAATTTTGATTAGAAATTTTGATTGAAGGATAGTAATCCTAAACATCATATTGTGAAAAGTGATTGCTTAAGGTTCCTAAGAAGGTCAAATCTCATATAGGAACAAGAAAGAAATGTTAAGTTTTTGCATAAACCATGATTATCTTATGAGGAATTCAATTATGTTAGCCAATTAGGTAGATGGGATAAACCAAATCTTGAAGGATTTGTAGAATACTTATAACTTCTATGATTAAGGTTAGATCCATTATATCAGAAGAAGGATTGGATCTCTATTAAGTTGAGATAAGCTAAGAAATAGGATTAACCTTGGATCAGAAAGGTTGTCAAATGGAATAATAGATCAAGAGGATCAAGGAAAACTTGTTGATACAAGATTAAAATTATGAAGCAGTATAGTTATGCTTAAGATAGATAGTTGTGTCAGTGATGGACAATCTCATCTTCTGAGTTGTTTGATGGTGTAAACACCAAAAGAAAGGATGGGACCCACGTGTAGTGTAAAATACATCAATATTCCTTATCTATTTGGGTTATACTAAAGATAAATTCATTAGCCAATGAGAATGTGTTTTCCAGTCACTAAGTTATATGTGTCATATAGGATATGGTCACTATAGTACTTTTGAAGTACAAGGGAGTTAATATGATTATGAAATATAGCTCTTTAAGGGAAATTATGCATGAAAGCTCATAAGCTCTCCCTATATGATAGTTTGGATCCTCAATGCAAAGTCCAGTATGGATGAGATTACAAAATTTTATGCTCTAAGGGAAGAATGTTTTGTTATTAATAGAATATGCTTGTTTCTTACATGATGAGAAAAATTAAAGGTAGAACCTTTATTTGATTATATATATCTATATGATTATCACTTAAAATCATCGGGGAAGATGATTCAAAAGGGTGGAAGTATGTTACACTATGTTTCATAGTTACCAAGTTACTTTTACCATTATGTTTGAAACTATTGATAAATGTAAATTGTGACTTAAATGTGTTTGTTAGGTGAATGAAATATGTGAATATGCAATAATATGTTAATGATTTCAAAAGAATGAATATGTTTTGAATTAATCGAATGCTATGTATTGCAATATAAATATTCAAAAGCTTTGATGATACAAAAAATTTATGATGCAAATGAATTATAAATGTCTAACTACCTTAGTGTTGAACTAAGCTGGATGCAGGGACAGATTCAATCCTCTGGAAGGGAGGGGAAGTATCACTCAGGAGAAGTGATTGGTCAGGTAACCCTAAATGAGTCTAACTAAGCTTACACACACACACTTTTAGCTAGTTAAGTCAAGTCAGTACCTTGGGAATTGGGTAAGTATACCCTTGGTCATAGTTTGAAAATGATTTGAATTTGTCTTGGTTTGGGAATGTTTTGTGTGGGTTTGTAGTTTTTCCTTTGAATGATCATGATTTGAATATGTAAGAAAGTCCTTCATGTGTTCTTATGTATATCTCTGTCGACAAGTATATACATCAAATGTAGACATGTATATGTGTATGAATGGTAACTCATGCATACGATTACATAATATGCATAGTGATATGAGTTGCATGTTTATGATGTGTATATATGTACACATTTTGTGTATGTACACATCAATGAAGATGAATATATATGACTAATTTTATTAAATATTAGATAAATTTATACTTGTATATATTAATATGTATATGTATAAGTGTGTATTTGATAATACATACATACATATGTATATGCACTAATATATGTAATACTTTTGAATTATAAATATATATATTCGGTTGGCGTATAATGATTGAATAAACATATGTATGTATTCATATGTATATATAAATGGAAACATATGTATATATATATGTACAAATACATGAATAATTATTTGCATACATAATCGAATAAGTGAATAATGCATTTTTATGAACATTTGATTAAGATAAATTATATATATATACATATGCACTTTGTATATATATATTAAATAATATATGTATTACATATATATATGGTGTGTGAGATAATCATAGCACATAGAGTAAATAGCGTGGGTTTCATATAGATGAAAGGCTCGAATATGAGCCAGCAAAATAAGCAATTACAAGCTATGTAAGAAATGTGTTTAAAAGAAGAAGTAAAGTGAAAAACGCATGAGAAGATACTATGCAAAGTAAATGAGGCGCATAGTATAAAGCATTGTCTTTAATATAATACAAAGGCTGTATAAATATTTAAAGCATTGGAGTAAAAGGCAATGCCTAAATGATGAATTAAATATCAATATGGTTGTATAAAACCAGCACATAGTTTGAAGTATGGGCAACACGCTGTAAAATAGCGCTATAGTCATTTTAAAAGAGTTGACAAGCTTGCAAATACAATGCAATGTACATAAGACTCAATCAAAATTTGTTAAGAGATATTTGATGAGCAGTTAATTGCTGACTTGGTCTAAACACAACAAACACCAAAATGCATGATGGAAATTATAGGCAGCGCCAAATTATGAAAACGACATTGCAAATAGAAGTCTAAACTGTAATGTTTGTCCAGCAATGGAAGATCAAGTAAAAGGTAGAATAAGTCATGTTAAAGTTGGCATATTTGGAGTCAATCTGTTTGTCTTTTATCTTGCATTTTTGAGATGAATTCTTGATGTCTCTGTTTCAGTCGATCTGCTACTCTGTTCTGATGAGTATTATTTTTAAATGTTGCCACCAATTGGAGTTAATTGCTAAGTCGAACCTTATAGCTGAGAAGTGTCAATGAACATAGCTTGATTGTAGGTAGTTAAATCTCATAATTCTGTATAAATAGGGTGAAGGTTATTTCATTTGGACACATTATTCACTTGCATTCTGCTGCATTTTATCTGAATCATTCTTGTTTGAGCTAAGAGTTTTTTGTGAGAAGAGTTAAGACAAAGTTATTGTAAGAATTTATGTGTGTGGTTTGGAGAATTACTGAAGAGTCTTGGAGTGGATTGAGCTTGGAAGTTAGTTTGTTTTATTTGGGATTATCGTTAACAGGCATGTTATTCTTCCCTCTTATATTTTATATGTTTTTGAAGATTGAGTGTAGTTGTTGTTTTGTGTGGAAAAAGCATTGATTTACTAGATTAGGTAAATATTATGTGCTGAAAGAATCTTATTATATTTACACCTTATGATCTCCCTACTTGAGTGTTTGTACATACTTATTAAGGAGTGATTGTGTTCATTAGTATTATATATTAGGGAAAGAAGAAGCTTAGAATAGCTTATGAAGTATTTGTCTTCAAGTTATTGTGTATTCCAAACTATAGAAAGTTCATATATTACCTTGGAATTAGATTATCCAAAGGAAGAAGTAACTTGTATTTGATAGTATACTATGTTAGGTAAACCCTAGTGGTTAATGAGGGTAGTAATACAACAAAAAAATGATGGCATAAGAGACATGTCATCATTGATAGGTTGTAACGTTGTGCAAATGAGATTGTTATTCAACACTTGAACGATCACTTGATTACTTGATTATTGATTGGAACCCTAGGTTGAGAATAACCTATATGATCGGTCTGATCATTGATTTGATGATTTTAACTTGGGATTAGGGTAAACTAAGGATGGAATTACCTATGTGATTAAGTTGGTCACTTGAATTTGTGAATTACTATTGATTGGAGCCATAGGTGGGAGCACCCTATTTAGCTGGATTGTTACTTAATTGGTATTTTTACACTCTTGATGTGAAGTCTTTTTATTGATGAAAATATACTTTTTGGATAGTCTTTTATTGACGTGAATTCACCTTCAATTAGAGTCTTTTATTGTTGAGACTATACTTTTGAATGAGTCATTTATTGATATGATTATTCTTTTTATTGAGGTCATTTATTGATAAGATTATACTTTGAGTAGAGTCATTCCTTGTTGAAGGTTATACTTTTAGTCTGAGGTTATTTATTGATACTCTTGAAGGGAGTCATTTAATGTTAAGATAAACCATTGATTGGAGACTTTTATAGTTGGTATTGTACCTTTGGTATTAGAGTCATTTAATGATGTGAGGTTATGTTATTTTATTTGGTTACTCAATAAGTAAGTTACTTGAATTACTTAGTAGGAACAATTATATTTATAGGTTGTTCCTAGGGTTAACGATTAGCCAACGGAGGGAATTGTCTATGCATAGTTTATTATAAAAGAGATAGGTTGTTCCTAGGGTTAACAATTACCCAATGGAGGGAATTGCCTATGCATAGTACATAAATGGTCATCAAACAAAACAAGCTAGGATAGTGGGTGAATAGATGAATTTTTATATGAAACTTTAGCCAAAGTAGTGTAAGTAGCCACTGTTTACACTATCAATTCACTATTCTCTAGTATAAACATTCTAGTTTAGGATTTTCATACTCGTAGGTGTAGCTACTGTATGATTAGTTTTTTGTTTGTAGGAAACAAACTAAGCTCAAGAAGGCTATTTGTTATGGGGTTTTACCAACCAATCGCTTCGTCAAAGGGTAGGGCCATCTATCAGTTAGATAAATGTGCAGGGGATTGCATTGAGTCTGTGGGTGGAAAAGTGCTTAAGTGATGCTTCTCCTTAATAGTTGGCAGTCGAGATTTGCTAGGGATTTCTTGGACCATTTGTTACTAGTGCTAATGAAGCTCAAAGCAGCTATGTATCTTTCTTATATCCATTTCTATGGATGTTGTAATGAAAGAGATGTTATCTTGAGATTTAATATATGTCATTGTTTTGGAAATATTTTAATATTCAATTATAAATGCAAATAGGAAGTTTGGAATATGTGTTATTTCATATGTGCACTTAGTCTTTGAATTACAAGAAAAAAAAATTATTGCTATATAATGCCATCATGAATTATCTACTTGTGGTTAAAACATTGGTATTTCTTTTAAGTAGAACAACGGGGTTGTTACATCTTGCTTGAGATGGTGGTAACTTTGGTTTTATTTTAGGCATCTTGATGGAGCACAACAGCATGTTGGAAATTCATGTAGTTTCATGCATGGATATGATGATGTATTTCATTGATTGACCCTTATGTAATGTATACAACAAGCAAGAGAACGTTACCATTCAGTGTTATATACCATTGCATACATTGATTTATTATAATGTTGTAATTAAATAATTATTTAGTGTGGTGCACCTAAGAGGTGTGTTTAGCCAGATTAAGTAATTATTTGGGGTCACTTGAAAGTTTTTTTTTATCGATAAGATAGGCATAATGGATTCATACCCCATAAAATTATTTGAAAGTAAATGGGGCCACTTGTAAGTTGATTGTAACATTGGGTTAATTATTTTATGTGTGGGAGACATAGGATAATGATCTAATATTTGGGGAAACTATTTAATAATGTGCAAATTTAGTACCCAATATTAAACATGAGAGATCAATTATTTTATGTTCACATTCTTTTGAGGCACATGGTTTTATCTTACAACTTGGTTGTATTTGTGTGAGCTTGTGTCGATAAAAGAAAACACATTATTAGTGGTTAAAGTTGGTTGGGTGATTGCATTGTCATATTATTGAGTCTTTCTAAGGAATGCATATGTGAAGCATGTCATGTGATGTGTGGGTTCATTCTTGGACACAATGAGGATGCATTGGAGAGGCTTGATGTTTCAGAAGTGTTCGTTGTAACTCTATAAGTGCATGCATTGTTTTATTTCTAATTAATAATATGGAGTATGGATGATTTCAAAGGTTGTGTTTTTCCCTCTTGAGGGTTTTCCTAGGGTACATATTATGTTATCTTGTGGCTTGTCTATTTGATCTTTGCATATGGTTATTCTATAAGTTTGTATACATGTTTTTCTCTCATGGAGTTATGCAAGAAATGTTTTAAATTAACTAGGTATTATGCATTATTTCCTAACAATCCTGTGGATGTGTATGGTGGAAATGGTTGTGATTTATTCTTGCAGTGGTAATATGTATTCATGTAGTAGGTTTCTCCATCAATGTTGTAGGTTTCTAAGTGTTTGTAATTGATTTCTCACAGCTAGAGTGGTTTTTAGATTCCCAATGTGGACTTCTCATTTCTTATAATATGATCTCTACATGTTATCTCTACCAATATATCCATTATTCATTAGTGTTGTCTGTGATGGCCAATTCTACTCCTCTTGCACCTATTCACATTCATGTGCATGTTAGTTAGGATTTCATCATTTGTGCCTATAATGATTTATTTTAGCATCATGCTCAATCCCTTTCATGATGGTTGCATTTTCTAAGTCTTAGTTTTGGATGTTCTTGTGGTGACTCCTATCACTTGTGTGGTGTCTATCACTTGATCCACACACATTTCCCATGAATATTTGGTGGCTCTTGCCATATTTTGGTTACTTGGTTCTAGTAGTTATTATGGCTATGACCCCTTAGTTCCTTTTTATTTGCGTGAATGTGTTGGGCCCTTCATCATCGCATTGGTGCAACATTTATGGTTGTGATGCATGGAATTACTCAACATTGAGCATAATGGTCCTTCAAAATTATCCATAACACCATTTTCATTTCCCATGTGTGAGGTGGTGTGATATGACAAGGATAGTTGTGCTATATTCTTGCACAACATATCTATTGGTTGCATGTTCATTTTCAAATTCCCACATGATTTCAAATGTTAAAACTTGAGGCAAGATTTTTTTTGTTGATTGATGATGTGCAAGTGATTGTGTCTTTATGAAACTCCTTGATTTGTCTATTTGGTGGTGTTTATGGTTGTTATTTGTAAAATAGAATAGAATAGAAGAAGTTTAATGTCTATTGGGCCAAAGATAGTCTATGAAACAATAGACCCCATTTTCTAGCTTTCAAAATTGTTGAAAGGTTACTAAAAGGCTTGATGATGAAGTCCCCTATTTTCCCAACCTTATCCTCTTCAATCAAATCTTGTAGCAAAGTAGCCACTAAAATACCTACATACTTGGTCCAAATATCGTAGTAAGCTTCACACTCTAGAGTAAAGTCCTTCTCACTATCAATTGTCCCTATCATGTAAATGATTCCCCCTCATTCTTCCTTATGCCTTTTCCATCTACATATACCAAAGATGGTGTGAACTAGTCCTCAATTAAGTTACATGAATCTCTACTCCAGATTATATTTTCCTTTATGTGATCCTTTTTTAATGTTCATAAGTGGGGTTAAATTCACCAAGATAATGTATATTTTCCTTAAAGGTTTCCCAAACATAGACTTGCAAATTTTATCCATAACAAGGACCTTTATTTATTTGTTATTTTTTGGGCACATAAATGAATGTCCCATTTGCTCATCCACTTGACATTTTGTTTCATCTAAGACTTATTTCTTTCTCTCAAAAAATATTTGATGACAACCTTGGACCATCTAGGGGAGAGGACCCAGTAGTTGTGCGCCCTAATTTTGCACACTTCAAAATCTTATGTGTCAATGTCAAACAACTCTAAATTTTTATAGCAACTTCCTAAACTAGTTGACTACTTAAACCTAAAGTTTGAGTTGTCATTATCAATTTTGATCTCATATATGTGTAGTTGCAAAAAGTTTCCAAAACATCACTTTTTGAACCCCTTACCCATGGTAGTCAATTAGCATGCCCCATCCTCAATTTCACTTGCACCAATGGGTGCTGGCAAGAAGTTGAGTCCACTTTTTGGCCAAAAAGTGGAAGTGTTTTCCCTGATTTTCAGAGTTTGTCACATTTGACCTTAAAATTTGAAGCACTTAGAAATGAAATCTTCAAACAAGTCACTAATTATAAAATGTAGTACTCAAAGTCTAGTTTCCAAATATGTAATTTATTTCAATACCCACATTGTACAAATTGAGTTTCAATAGGCTTTTGTAAAAACCACTATTTAAAAGTCATTTTTTTTAGCATACCATGCACGTGTACGACATCCATATTTTGACTTAAATTATCATATTTTTCTAAATCCTTTTGGAAAAAGACTTGTGACTCACTGAAGCGTGCCCTGGATATTTTTTTGTAATTTTTTATTGAATTTTTTTTTTGTTAATTTTTTATCAGGCATATTTGACGTTTAGAAAAATCGCTGTGTATGACACGCATAAGATAACCTAAAGTTATCATTTTTTTCATTTTTTTTTTTAAATTGAAAATAATTATCTGAAATTTGTCCTTGTGCAATCCGTTTGTCAAAAGTTATTAAAATAGTAAAAAACACTGATATTTAAAGTTTATGGACCAATTTCATCAAAAATTAATTGAAAAATAGAAAAAATAATCCAATTGTAAAAAAAATTACATATTTGAAATCTGCATTGTCTCATCTAAAATAGGTTTTAATTTTGTCAAAAAATTCTGCAAAAAAAGTCGTCAGCCATATGTCCAAACTCGATTTTTTTCCCTAACAATGTTAGAACCTTCAACTTGTAGGTCAAACCAGGTTGAAGGCCTAGGTTCAGACTCCCAATGCTTTTCCCGAACCAAAATCCAAAGCAAAACACCGACCACGAGGCAAAAAAAATTTCATATTAAAAAAAATCGAGATCTCGTATTTAAAGATACGGGATCCTGTTTCTCTTCAACTGTGTTATTTTAAATTACTGTCAAATTTTACTGTGAAATCTACAACTTCACATGTACAACCGAGAACAGTAAAATTAGTCTATTTTTCATTGAGCATTTTTTTTACAGGTGGCGACTTGCTTTTTTGATAAAAAATTTCAAAGGAGAGATCCCATTTTTTCAAAGAAAGAACAAAAGGTCTTCAACTTGCAATATGAATTGATTTTTTCAAAGGAGGCATGAAGAAATTACTTTTAAAGTGGAATTGTGCTAGTTTTTTACTTGTTTTGAGGAACACAAAAGGAAGAATTTAGTCCTTTTAGGTCTTGAACTTCCAATTTGAATCGAATTTTCTAAAGAATTTCACTATTTACATTCATTTGTGCTTGAGAATTTTATAATCATGGGAAATAAATGTCGTAATAAGAGGAGGAAGACATTGACTCCTGAAGAAATTGAAGCAAACAAAGAGAAGGAGAGATAGAGACAAAGAGAAAGAAGGATGAGAATTAAATCAATGAATGATGGGGGAGCATTCAATTCCACAACTATTGAAGATGAAAACATAGAGGAGACCATGGTTGTAGATAAAATGAATTTGTAAGAAGTCAATTTGGAGAAGAATATGATTATACAATCAAGTCCTACTAGATGTCTTCAAATCCCTCTTTCAATGCTATGGATAATGTTTCAATATGCACAAATCCAGGTACGTCTTCAAATCCACATGGGTAAACCCATAATAGTGGTGTACAATTTTGATGAGGAAGAAAATTTGTAAAAATGCTCACACATTCAAAATTTCATGTTTTTAAGGGTTCATTCGAACTAGGGGGTTCACACCAACCCAAAAGAGGGGTTCGGTCGAACCCCTAGTTCGAGCGAACCCCCTTTTGCATGGTGGGTTTGCTCGAACCCTATGATGTCAAGTTTCTTCATAGAAACGAATGGAAAATTCAAAAAGAAGGGGGGTTCGAGTGAACCCCCCTTCACCCTTTCGAGCGAAGGGGGATTCACTCAAACCCCCCTTTTTTGCCCTTCTCCCCCTCTTCCACCAAATTTTAGCAGATTTCTGCCCTTCGAAGCTCAGGTTGAGGATGAAAATGGAGGAGACTTCACAAACCCAACTGGAAGATGGTAGTCCTCAGAATGAGCTATCCAACGAATTAAATTTTAATATGTTTTGGTTTTATTATGTATGTGTTTTTTTAGTTTTATTAAACATAGGTTTTTCACCAAAAATCAAGCTCTCTATTTTGCACATATGGAAAAATAGCAGATTATCAAAATATTTTTTTTAAAATACTTTGAGGCTGGGTATTGATGTCCTTGATCCATTAAAAAGAAAAAATTGAATTTTGATTCATACAAAAAAAGTTATGTTGTATACAGTCCGCCTATGTCTGAATTGCAATTGGTTTGACTTTAAAACTTGATTAAAGAAAAAATATTCAATAAAAAACTATGAGACCAAATGAAAGTGCTAGATATCGTAGTTACAAATCTAAATTCGAAAAAATTAGAATTTTATCCTTCATACAAAAAAAGTTATGTTGTATACGGTGAGCGTCACTTTTAAAAATGTTGTTTTCTGAAAAAAACCAGTTTTTGTGCGAGATGGAAAAAAAAGTGCAATTTGATTCCAAAAAATTTGAAAAAAATATTTTTAGAATCTACAGACAAAATGTGATCAGACTCTAGTTTGTATCATCTTCAAATTCCCCACGGTTTAGCTGCTATAGGTTCCCGAATATGAAGATTTAGTTAAAAATAATAATTGCAGTGTCCAGTTTGGCCAAAAATTGTAAATCACTATTGTGGGATCACCCACATGTTAGTGAAATGGTAAATTCGTATGTAGAAATTTTACAAGATGCTGGACTTAACGATGTTGACATTGATAATATTCAGAGAGATGAAACTTTTATAGAATTTGTTGAAAATGATAGTGAGAATGATCCTTTTGTTGAAAATGAAATTGAGAATAATCCTTTTATTGAAAATGAAAACAAAAACCGTTTTGTTGATGTAAATGAAAATGAAAACCGTTTTGTTGATGTAAATGAAAATGAAAACTGTTTAGTTGATGAAAATGAAGATGAAAATGTAAATCGTTTTGAAGTTGAAAATGAAAATGAAAATGAAAATGAAAATGAAAATGAAAATGAAGATGAAGATGAAGATGAAAATCTAAAATGTGATGTTGAACTTAATGAAAATACTTTTTTTTAAATTGAAAGTGGTGTTTTTGATAATCTTCCTAGTCAAATTTCTTGGAGGCAAATAAGAACACATGCAAATAAAATATACAACGAATTATTTTATCGTAAAAAAATTACAATTCAATGTCAACTAATGATGCAATTGATGAGAATGCAAAAAATGAGGAAAATAATGAAAAGGTTAGGCTTTTTTGTTAAACCAAAAAGAAAAGATCAATCATTAAAACATGCTATGTGTATTGTTGCTAGTGCCATTCAATCGATTGGAAAAAATAGTCGACCTAAAGATAAAAATGCAGCAAGAAGAGCTATAACAACTGCTATAGTTAATAAAGCAACTTTGAATAAAAGAATGGTAAGAAATATTAGTGAAGTTTTAAAAATACATCCTAAAACATTGCTAAGAGTGGCAAAAAGAATAATAATTATAGAAAATGATCCTATCAAACAATGTTGGAGTTTTAGTGGTCGACTCCCGAGGTCTGATATGAAATTGAATGTTGAAATTAAATCTTTGATTGAAAAATATTGGCATGATAATACTAGGGTTTCATCTAATGCTAGAGATGTTTTAAAATTAAGGGTGGGGTCCAAAGTTCGCGATCCTCACCCAAAACACCTATTAGATACAACACAAACTGAATTTTATAGAAAATTTTGTGGTGATTTAGTGTTACCCAGTAATATTAAAATAATTCAAAGGTCTTTTGAAAAATGTAAACCGTGGTATGTAAAAATTAATAAGCAACGAATATCTTGTTGTTGTAAAACACATGTTCAATTTCGTTATTTTTATGATGTTTTTCAATATATATGTTGTACCTTGCATACTAACATGATTATATAGGAATGCGGTATTAATATGCCACCTGAAGCAATAAGGGAGTTTATTTCAAGTTTGTTTTGTGAAAGATCTAATGGTAAATTGTTTTATTTAAGTTCTTGTATTTCTAGACAATGCATTGACTGTGGAAACCTTTCATTCTTAGGAATTTGTATGCATGAAAGTGTTGATAATGATTTTGGACAAAAATTAGTAGAAGTTAAAAGATATAAGAATGCTCACTATTCTTTAAAAGATGGAAAAATAGGAAAGCGTTGTGATTTAGTTACAAAAAAAGTTAGTGTGCATCCATTAATGAGTGAATTTAAGAATAAGATAGTACCAAAATATATCATGCATTCTCAACATGCTCGATGGCTTGATGGCCAATTTTGCGCATGTAGAAACACATTTCCAATTGGTACTATACTTTCAATGGTTGATTTTGCAGAAAATTATACTCTAGCTTCGCAAGAGCAAATTCAATCACAGTATTACAATTCAATGCAAGTAGCTATGTTTGTCCATATTGTTTATAGACATGCAAATAATAGCACTGAGGATGATAGAAAATTTCTGAGGGAGTATCATTTTTATTTGAGTGACAACCGATTACACTCATCAAAGTTTGTTCAGTACTGTTTCAATATATTTTACAAAAATTTAAGAGAAAGAGGAATCCATATGAAAGAACACCTCATATGGTCAGATAATTGTACGGGGCAGTTCAAGAATGCTCAAATGTTCTATTGGTTAAGTAGGATTCACAAAGAACTTAATGTCCAGCATATATGGATTTTTTTTGAAGCTGGGCATGGTAAAGGAGAACATGATGGAGCTGGTGTGTGTGTCAAAAGAATTCTTGCTAGAGAACAATTAAAATTTGAAGATGCAGTAAAATTTAAAGATGCACTTGGGATTGTCGATTGGTGTAATACAATATTATCTACACCTGGTTCGAGTGAGTACTCTAGAGTTCATCGATTCTTTTGGTTGGTTGAAGAAGATAACATTGTACCTAGAGTTGACTGTGAGACAATTAGTGGATCTACTAAATGGAATTCGTTTAGGAGTTCGACAAAAAGCACATGGACTATCTGGACAAGGGAGCTTGCATGTTTTTTCCAGTTTTGCATCTCAGGAGATTGGGAAGCATGTGAAAATACAGAATGGGTTGAACATTGGAAGCAAAGATCGTTGACACCTTCACAAGCACGTGATCAATATGAAAGAACTATTGAAGAAAATGATCAAGTGTTTGCATCTGAAGACTATGACCGTGTTTCAGATCTTGTACAAGAAGGTAATTTAATTCAATTTATTTCATTTAATTTCACTTTATTAAGTTATTTTGTAATACTAAATTTTTTATATTGATATGCGCAAGTTATTAAATCAGTTTTTGTTTGCAAGACATGTGTATGTTGTTGTTGCACCTGAGGGGAATGAAGAGCAAACAGAATATTGGTTGGCTCATTGTGTGGAGAGTAAACATAAGTTAATATCACCTCGAGAAGATGATGATGGCTATCATTATCCAACAGGTACCATGATCCCCTTAAGACATCCCCTTAAGCAAATTTTGATAACAATTTTTTTGATCCCCTTCAACAATATTTTAGAACAAGTTTTTCATCTCATTAAGAAAAATTTGAGAACTTATATGATGATTGTTTTCATATTTTCCAATAGGATCGGTTGTGGTTGTTGGTACTTGGCTATGAAAATACCTAGCAAGGAAGAATGGTCTACCTGCATTTGAAGATTATGAACCGCATAAAAAAATTATACATTATTCACATTTGGTGGTGGCAACAAATATAAAACTAGATCGGTATCACAGAAGACCTGCAAATAAAGTGTTATGGAAAATTTCTATGGAAGATCATGAGACAATCATAGATGCATTACAAAAAAGAGAGGATGCAGATGGTACAATGGAATAAGTAAATACAGGTAAATATAGTTTAAGTTTTATATTGTCCTTTTAAATAGAGGTAATTATTAGTAAAAATATATTTAAATACATGTTTTGATTACATATTGATATTGCTTGTACATTAATAGTTTAAATTGATTTATTATCCTTTTTTTGTATCCTTAAGCCATCATTGCATTGATCTCATACTTTGAAACAAAAAGGAGAGGATACCTAGATTCAACCTACACACGTGTGGAATACTTTTAAATGCAGGTACTTGAGTTGTGTACATATAGTTAGTTTTATATAAATTAAATTATGTATGTTTTGATGATTTCATTGATATTGCTTGTACCTTTTTGATATTAGGTAGTGTGAATACCTAGTACATTCTGGGCATGAGTTTGAGATGTTCTTGAGATGGCATATCCAAATTTTGTAAACATTGTTTTGAGATGACATATATGTACATATATGTCCTTGTATGTCTTCAAATCACTAAATTTAATGCATACATTATTGTTAAATCAATTATATCCTTAAGATGTTGTATTATGACCCCTTAAGACATTCCCTTAAGACATTTTATTGTGACCCCTTAAGACATTGTATTATGACCCCTTAAGACATCCCCTTAAGACATTGTATTATGACCCCTTAAGGCATTCCCTTGAGACATTGTATTATGAACCCTTAATACATTCTATTATGAACCCTTAAGACATTCTATTATGAACCCTTAAGACATCCCCTTAAGACTTTGTATTATGACCCCTTAAGACGTTCTATTATGAACCCTTAAGACATCCCTTTAAGGTGTTCTATTATTAACCCTTAAGACATCCCCTGAAGACGTCGTATTATGACCCCTTAAGATGTCCCCTTATTTTTTTTCAATGTACGCCTTATAATTTAGTATTGGAATCCATTATTTGTGTTGACAGCTTAAAAAATAGTATTGGATGCCATTATTTTTTTTGACATCTTATAAATTAGTGTTGGATTTTATTATTTATAGAATTTATTAATGCTTTTGTTCTCTAATCTTGTATGGTTTTGTTTACTTCTTAAAATTTTATCCTTTCTGGTATATAAATGAATTGCTTTGGTTTGTAAATTATGATTTATTGACTAATTATTGATTGACGTGAATTGAATAAGTTCATTGACTAATTATAGCTAATTATTGAATGTACATATCATGTATGAGATCACTAAATTTTTAAACTATAATTATTAAAATGTCCTATTAATTTCATATTTATATTTAATTTCACATTAATGTCCTATATTAATATCTTGACTATGAACATAAAATGTATATGTGTAAATTAAAATTTCAAACAATAATAAAGTCCATAATTTATGTAAATATATTAAGTGCATGAAAAAAAGTCCATCAGAGTACAACCCATGAACTAGAGTCCAACTAAGTACTCAAGAACCATGAATTATAAAGTCCAACAGAGTACGTGACAAACCAAAAATATAGTCCACAAAATAAACAAATATAACCCACAAAATCATGTTTCTAGGTCATGTATTGTCTCTATAATCAAGAGACCTCTTCGTGTCATGTAGACTATGCAGATGACCTGAAACACTCTGTACAAGAGAAAGATGAAATCATATGTAAGACAATGAAAAAAAATTAATGACAATATAATTTATAATTCATCATATTAAAATTAAATTACCATCATATCTGGGTTTGGATGCTTTACTACACCTGAAGCAGCCTCTACATTCTCTGAATCAATCTACACAAACATGATTTAAAATTAGATGCACAAGTCTACAATTAAAAATGATTTAATTGAAATTAATTTATAATTTATCATATTTTAATTGTACCATATCCATAGGTTGTGCACCCTCTTATGTAGGACATGTTTGTACATTCTCAACTACTAGATGTGTCACATGCTATAAAAGAAAAATAATTTTAAACATGTATTAGCTCAAATTATATTAATATTCAATTTGAAATTTAAAATTATTTAGTTATATATTCACAATATATAATTTATAATTGAATTTAAATATAATAAAAAATTTAAATTACCATTTGATCTGGAGCCTGCTCCACATGCCCTCCTGGAGATGTAACTATGTCTGGGTCAGGGCTGAAAGTCGCACTAAAAAATTCCTACAAGATCAAAGTTAAAGCATGTACATACTTGAATTAGGTAAATATATATATATTCAAGTTTGCACATTTTGTGTAGAAATTTATTTTAAAAACCTAAAAATCAGAGGCCTCACGAGTAACTGCAAAATCTAATGTTTGCCTGATGCCCATTCTGATTGTGGTATCAACCTAGACAAACATGTAGACATGTAACACAAGCTTATAATATTTACAAGTGTACATGCACATTTCATATATATAGTGAATTAAAAATTCATAATTGTAACTATACTAATGTAAGTTAAACAATTTACAATATAAATGTACCTATCCCTAGTCTATGATGGCCGATAGTGGAGGAGTTCTCGACAACCCCTTGGGTGGAATTGATGTGGAAGCCGATTGACTCGCCTAAACCAACATAAATATTTCAAACATATATGTTATTCAATTATAAATTTAAAACTCAAGTTAAAAATCATTTCATTTATAATTTAAAAAATTGAAATCAAAATACCCCATAAGGGTTGCCAATTAGGACTGGTGTCGATGTATGTACTCATGGAACGGATGATTGCCCCATCGTTACTATCGTCTGTACACCAAACAGTTTGATTGTTAAAATTTATTGCAAAATTTACTTTGATATATACATTCATCAAAATTCTTATAAAATGAACGTGTAGATGCATATTTATACCTGTGTACCAGTGTCCTCAGGATGTTCGCCTCTTGTAAGAAACTCTACAAATGAACCACTAGAATCTCCACGTCCACCTGAACTAGGTGTGGCCTGATTAGGTCCATAGCATACTTGATGGAAACTAGTACATACATGTGGGATGGGCCTCGACACTCCTGGAGTGGTACTCAGACCAGCTCCATAGAACACTCCTCCATCATCATCGTCTCTATGCTCCCCACCCACTATCACAGAAGCATGTTGATCAAGGTCTCCTACGAGTGTACTAAGGGAGCCTAATGTCAAGACCATAGATCGATGATGCATAGGTGCAGGAATGGGAGGACCAAGAGCAACAACAAGGGGTTGTGCATGCACAGGGCATTGGGGATCAACCCTTTCCCCTAACCTCTGTTGTGGCATGCCGCCACCAACACCTTGAAATGATTTAAAATCAAAATAATTGGGCTTGTGCCCCATAACAAACTCTATATATAATTTTCTCAAAAAATACAATGGGCACTCCCAATTAGCATGTGGGGGACTATCAAAAACCATATACCATCGATCCCAAAAATGTGCACTCATCTGTGGATGTATGCACCACCTCATGGATATTCTAGATTTGTTCGCAGGAATGGGTTGTCGAGTAACGAGGTCGAGAAAGTAGGGGGCTAGGTGGGCTTTCATTATTTTCAGGTCTAATATTTCTTTATAAGAGAGACAATCAACATAAAATTGTCTCATTTGTTCTCGGTCTCGTCTATGCCTATCTAGATCAGAATCAATGGTCCTGATGGTATCCACAATGTTTTGCATTGCAGATGCAAAACGTCTAACATGGGGTGGAATCAATGCTTGACTCTGCATAGCATTGATTTGATTTTGTATTGATGCAACCTGATCATTTATGTGTGCTTGTAAGTGAGCCTCATCAAATGCAACAGGTTGTGGAGGGGGAGGTGGAGGGGGAGGTAGAGGTGGAGGTGGAGGGGGAGGTGAAGGTGGCTGAGGTGGTGGATTGATGATATCATCAATATTAAAATCATCCATGATATGAGATATAAGTGTGCACACTTGCATTAAATTATACTAAATTAACATACAAACTTAAAAAATTACAAGAAATAGTTAAATTTGAAACACACATGCAAATTTGTTTAAATATGATACATGCATACATATATTAAGATCATATAAAATTGAAACACACATATACATTGATTGAACTTGATCAAGTAAACTATGTACATACATTTAAAATAAAAAATACCATGCATTTGACATACATACATTTAACATGTACATACATTTAAACTAAAAAATACCATGCATAATTTGCATGCATACATCATTAAAGTAAACTATGTACATACATACAAATTTCAAAATTTAACAACTATATGTGCAATTTTAATACATGTGTACATAGTAAACAATAAACTTGAAACATTCACAAAAAGCTCATTTTATGTCTTACGCATATATATATCCATCTAGAACCATCCATCTAAAAATATCCATCTAGAACCAAAATCATAAATTCACATCACACAAAATATCCATCGTTCACCAAATTCATCACACAAAATATCCATCGTTCACCAAATTCATAAATTCATAACTATTTAAGATCATTGTTTTAATTTAAAAACTATTGTGGCTCTCTACTGCATCTCTTCATTTATTTGTGTTTTCCTTTTCAGAATCAGAAGTTCTCCTCTCCTCTAGCCATTGTCGATGCTCATCTAAGATCCCATCCATAGCCTTGACAACATCAACAATGGTTTGCATCCTAGATGCAATCATCCTCACAGGTGGTGCGACAAATTCTTCATTTTGAATAATGTTGATTTGATCTTGGATGGTTCTAACATTGGAATTGATTCGTGCTTGCAAATGAACACCATCGATTTCAGGTGGTGGAGGTGGGGGGTTATGAGGTGGAGTGGGTGGAGTGGGTGGAGTGGGTGGAGGTGGAGGTGAAGGTGGTGGAGATGGAGGGCATGGAGGTTGATTGCGAATATTATTGACTCGATCCATGTGATCTCTAGAAGATATGAGTGAACCTACATTAGATTTGTAATTTCAAAATGTAAGATACATGTTTAGGATTTATACCCTTAAACCATTCAATATAAATGGCCTAATTGAATACATATGATAAAATAAAATTTTAAGCCTCATTTATGTCTAAGGCATGTTACTTGAATGAAAATACAATTAACTATTAATATAAGACAATTTATGAATGTTATAGGGTTTACGGTTTAGAGTTTAACATAGATCCCCTTAAGCCATCCTACCACCCTAAACCGTAAATTAATCAACCTAGATCATGATTTGTCTCATTCATATTATAATCTTGCATGAACTAATTATTGTTAAATTTGGTTTACGAAACTTAGGGTGAAGTTTTGGTGTCCCTTGGAATATAATGAACTTGCAAGTTAGTGAAGAACATTTTCTTGTGGAACAGTTGATTGAGATAGGTCTATAGGATAGGATTCATGGGAGTACCCTATAGGATTCTTGTGGAACAGTTGATTAAGGTCCTCAGACAAAATGAATGCTTTAGTGAAGAACATTTTCTTGTGGAACAGTTGATTGAGATAGGTCTTGTTTCAATTGATCAACCTAGATCATGAAATATCATTCATATTATAATCTTCCACAATCTTGTTATTGTTAAATTTGGTTTCCTTGGGAAACTTCACCAAATTTTAAGAAATTTTTTGATCCCATTAAGAAATGTCATATTAGGACCCCTTAAGACATTGATTTACGATTTAGGGTGATAGGATGGCTTAAGGAGATCTATGTCTAGTGAGGTCCTAGGACAAAATAACATGGCTTAAGGGAATCAAATTTGGTGGAGTTGCCTAAGGCAACCAAATTTGATTTTAAGGTCCTAAGACAAAATGAATGCTTTAGTGAAGAACATTTTCTTGTGGAACAGTTGATTGAGATAGGTCTCGTTTCAACTGACCAACCTAGATCATGAAATATCATTCATATTATAATCTTGCACAATCTTGTTATTGTTAAATTTGGTTGCCTTGGGCAACTTCACCAAATTTTAAGAAATTATTTGATCCCATTAAGAAATGTCATATTAGGACCCCTTAAGACATAGATTTACGATTTAGGGTGATAGGATGGCTTAAGGGGATCTATGTCTAGTGAGGTCCTAGGACAAAATAACATGGCTTAAGGGAATCAAATTTTGTGGAGTTGCCTAAGGAAACCAAATTTGATTTTAAGGTCCTAAGACAAAATGAATGCTTTAGTGAAGAACATTTTCTTGTGGAACAATTGATTGAGATAGGTCTTGTTTCAAATATCATTCATATTATAATCTTGCATAATCTTGTTATTGTTAAATTTGGTTGCCTTGGGAAACTTCACCAAATTTTAAAAACTTCTTTCATCCCATTAAGAAATGTCATATTAGGACCCCTTAAGACATTGATTTACGATTTAGGGTGATAGGATAGCTTAAGGAGATCTATGTCTAGTGAGGTCCTAGGACAAAATGACATGGCTCAAGTGAATAAAATTTGGTGAAAAAATGATGTCTTTAGCCTGTTTAGGATTTAGAGTTTTGAGTTTAGGGTTTACGGTAATACGATGGCTTAAGGGGATCTTTGTAGTAAGGTTCTACTACAAAATGACATGGCTTAAGGGAATCAAATTTGGCTTAAGGGGATCTTTGTAGTAAGGTTCTATGACAAAATGACATGGCTTAAGGGAATCAAATTTGGTGGAGTTGCCTAAGGCAACCAAATTTGATTATAAGGTCCTAAGACAAAATGGATTCTTTAGTGTTGAGGGTTTAGATTTTAGAGTTCAAGGCTTAGGGTTTAACAAACTTAGGGTGAAGTTTGGGTGGCCCTTGGAATAATGGACTTGCAAGTTAGTGCCTAGTTTATGAATTTTTATTTATTTTTGAATAGATTGACTATTTCCATAATAGAAACACATAATTATGTGTGATTAAGATTGAGTTTGATGTATATTTTAACTGGATATTTTTTTAATTGAATATAAGATTATTTTATTTAATATTTTTTTCATTAATATTGAACTCACTTAAATGAATTTTATGATATAAAACTATAATATAAAATTAGTTAATGTTGAATTGAAAGTATTTTATTTTAGATTTTTTTTAATTGAAAGAACCTAAAAGAACTTAGAAAACAAAAATATTTAGATTATTTAGTGTCTAGGTAACTAGTGCAAAAATTTAAATCCTAGACCAATACTCTAAGTACATATATATGGTAAATCATAAACCATGGATTTAATCATTAAAATTTTAAAATTTAAATTCAAAATTTTCCATCCCTTACACATTTAATAACATTATGAGCCAACTAAACTTGCTTAGTATTCGAAGGCATTCAATTGTCTTTATTTAATCATTTAATTACACTTGATCATTATTCACAAATCATTTAAATTTTTGAAAGTACTATATGATAGGAACACTTCAATAGAAGGACCTAAATTTAATCTAATTATGCATCACCATTTTCAAGTTTGAATACTATTCTCCTCAATCATTTCCATAATCATGAACTTGATCTTATCATGAGGGCTAACCTATGAGAACATGACAATTGAGATCCAACACTCAGTGCCCCTAGGTGTTTTTAAATGCCACTACTTAATAACTTAAATCTTTATTTTTAATAGAACTAATTTCTATGTGTCAAGTAACCCTCTCATTTAATTTCACAAAAAATAAATATTATGCATATGTCATAAGCTCTATTCTTTAAATTAATTTATATATTTCTTACCATTATTTTTCTCAAAAATGTATTTAAAAACTATATTTTTCTTCAAAATAGATTATAACTTAAATCTTAATTTCTAATAATTAATTGTTCAAAATCCTCATTTTTTCTCTAATAGAATAGACATCTATATTTTTTAAAGAGAGTTGATTTATTTACCATCCCTAATTTAATTTACATTTCATCAAAATACCACATTTCTTCTCAAGTAGTTCAACTTCAATTCAAGAACCCTAGATTCCTAGATGAAGCTAGATTTTGAATTTAATCCTCACTTAAGGTTTTGAATAGACTCTAGATGAAGCTAGATTTAGAATAGACTGATTATTTGACCTAAAATTAATTATCAAAATTCATATAAAATATAGTTCTAAATGAAAATTCATATAGCAATAATGTACTCATTTCACAAAAAATGGAAAGTTTTTCTAATCTAATTATAATTTAACATTGAAACTAAAATTTAACATATCATTTTATCCATACAATGCAAATCAAATTTAAAACATTTAAGCAATGCAAAAGAATTTTCTTGAGCTCGAATATTAGGGTTTTCAAAATCAAAATGATTTGTTCAATTTCAATTTAGGGTTTTAGCAATTTTTATTGTTTCAATTCAATTCAGGGTTTCAATTTCTAAGCAATTAGGGTTTTTAATACAATTTTTTAGTTTCAATTCAAACTAGAGTTTTGAAATTCTTTTTTTTTGCTTTGATTTGAATTCGAGATTTCAAAAAGCTTAATTAGGGTTTCTAAATGCAAATTTTCAATTAATTTCAATTTCTAGGGTTTTGAAATGCAATTTTTTTGTTTCGTTTCAATTAGGGTTTTGAAATATATATATATATATATATATATATATATTTTTCATCAAATAATTCAAGTTTCAAAAGTTAAATTTTGTTTCTAAAATACAATTCAAGTTTTTTTTTTTTGTTTCTATTGAAAATCTTCTATTTCTAGAATTTCTTATTTCAAAAATAACATGAAATAAACATGCTTAAAATGGAAATAAAAATTGAAATAAACATGCTAGAAACATTAAATTTATCAACAATTTCAATTTTGAATGTAAAAATGCAAAAAAAAAAAAGAGGAAGAGTAC